>CM077148.1:112989700-113164967 GCA_039583875.1 Platanthera guangdongensis | reverse complement strand
GGAAAGTTTTCAAAATTTTCTACAAAGTATTTGCATCAGTTTTCTAATTAAGTCAAACGAGGGTAAAAAGGTAATTTCCATATAACTCCTATAAAAGTTCTTCAAACAAAGACATAAAAATTTCAGGAGTTAAACCTATCATTATATTGACCTTGACAAATTTGGGGATTTTATCTCAATGATGAGCCTATTTTTACATTTATTTTTCAAAAGTCATATTATTTCAAAAATTCCAAATAATGGGATTTTTGCTTCCAAAAATCCCATCATTACAATATGGGGTATAATTCACCCTAATGAGCCTCTGAAATCATTACCATTATTTTTGGATGTTCCAAATAGGCCTAATACACAATATTTTAAAATTGGCTATTTGCACCCCAAGCCTATGTATAACCAACACATGCGAGTGAGTTTACCCAACATGTAGTGGTCCAAATGTGCTGAAATTTTACCATGCACATGTATAGTGACCAAGGACATGCCACCAAAATTTGGGGCATTTACAATCATATTACTCAAATTACTTTATTTATTTACTTTTGTGTATTATGAATAAAACTATAGAAACAGTTTCCCCAAAAATTCTCAATTTTTGGCAGGAGCTAGATATGCCCTAATCTTGCATGCAACCAAAATTTGGGTCATTTGGATTACTGGTTTGGCTTGGGCATCAATTTGAAATTTTGCCCAAGTCAAGGACCAGTCCTAGCAGAACAGCCCTACAGGACAGTACACTGCACCAAATATATGATAAAGCTGGCAAATTAAAGTTAAGAGGAAGGGCTACAACTTTGATCGTAATCACCAGATCTAAACATGCATCTAAGCGGCCTAAATGTGGCTTGCAAAAAGACTTAATAAGTGTGACAAAATATACACAATACTATAGTTTTTATTTTAATTTAATTTAATCGTTAGCACGAATCTTAAAGCAGAATGGACGGGATCTGGTCAAATTCTACCTCCAGCCGATGGCCGGGATTCGTTCTTCCAGGGCCACTTTGTCTGGCCATTTCCGGGAAGCTGGGCCACCACCACCGTCGGCGGATGTCGCCACCACCTTCACTGAGGTGGTGGCTAGCGATTCCGGCGATGAGGCCGCCGGAGTTGGCTCCTCCCGCAAACCCGAGCAAGAAGAAAAAGCTCGAAAAAATCTCCATTTCCTCACATGGTATCGGGCTCAATTGAGCCCGATGTCTCTCCTAGAGGATCTAGATAGCTAGTACGGGTAGAGAGACGACGAAACGTACCTGAATAAGGCCTTGGCGGCGAGTGCGCTGGCGGTTGGCCATGGTTGAGCTGCTCCGGCAATCTCCTGCTCAAAACCTTGATTCTTCACCAAAAGCTCTGCTCTAGGACTAGTTCTCCACTCGATTCCACTCACTGAAGCTGATGTTGTGGTCGGTTTGAGCTGGGGAGGACTGTATGTGGAGATAACTCCAAGGTTAGCTCGGTTTGGGCTTTGTTTGTATCACCAATGGGGCAAGTGGCCACCATGCTTCCAATTCCTGGTGGAATTTACTGAGGAGGCCGGCCAGCACCTTTTTGGGCAGATGAAGCCAAGGCCAAGTGGCCTCCTCCTCTTAATCCCACCTTCTCTCTGCTCTTTTAGGTGAATTCCATAAAATTCCCCTTTGTATGTGACCACACTCTAAAACCAGAGGGTTAGGGTGGTCTTTGACATCTTGGGCTGATAATGGGCCATGTTGGGTGGGCTTTGCCTATTAGGAATGTGCTTTGCCCTCATTTTCTTCTTTAGGTCAATTATGTTGACTAAGTTGACTTTTTAGATTGACTTGGTCAACATGGCTTGTGGGCTGACCCCACTTGATGGTCATGGACCCTATGACATCACCCAACTTCGGTTGGACCATGGTAATGCTCTACTCGGGCTAAGTGGGCCTATAGGTATAGGTTTGACCAACTTACATCTAAGGTTGACTTTGGTCAACTAGGGTCAAAGGTTTGACCTAGTGACATGCCCTAGGGTCCACTTAGATTATTTTTCGGTTAGAGCAATGTGGTGGGGTCATAGTGTGGCTAGGTTCATATTTAGACTAGTTTGATCTAGTTTGACTTGGCCCTATAGTGGGCCACACATGGCTACAAACCACTACCTAGGGTCAAACCTAGCTAATTTTCCTAACACCCACCCCATGCCTTACCCAATCTAAGTTAATGGGGTCTAGAAGTAACATGGGATGTTACAAATCCTATAAACAAAAAGAAAATTTCGTCCCCGAAATTTAAGTTCGGGTCTTCGGGGTTCTACTTGTAAGAGTTATCAGAAATTTAAATGCATAAACTAAAGTATACCTGAAGTGAGCAGCTCCGGGTGTTGCTCCATCATCAGATCCATCGGCTACAAGGTGTGCTCCTCACGTCCATAGTTGGACCACAACACCTTCACGAGAGGGACCTTCTTCTTCCGCAACACATGGACATCTGTATCATCAATCCGGATCGGCTCCAGTCTAATGGATCTGTCTGGCGCTATCGGACCGGTTGTAGTAGTAACGTGCTGCTCCGGCCATAGGAGAGCTCTTCGTATGGAATAGACATGGAAGACATCATGTAGGGTACCCAACTCCGGTGGCATCTGCAGTCGGTAAGCTAAGGGACCGATCCGCTCCAAGATCAAGTATGGCCCCATGTATCGAGGACTGAGGTTCTTGTGCCTCTGAACCCGAGAGACACTGTTTACCGGACGTATCTTCAAGAAAACTCTGTCTCCAACCTGGAATTCCACCTTCCGGTGCCGAGCATCATAATACTTCGCCTGCCTACTCTGGGCCTCTAGCAGCCGATCCCTAATCAAATGAACCTGAGCCTCCGTATCCTTCACAAAATCAGAACCAAGAGTCCTCGTATCCACATCCTAAACCCAAGACAGCGGTGTCCGACACTTCTTCCCGTAAAGTGCCTCATATGAAGCCATCCTGATGCTAGCCTAGTGGCTGTTATTGTAAGAGAACTCGTGCAATGGTAGCAGCCTCTCACAAGGCTTCCCCGTATCCAGTATGCATAGACGGAGCAGATCCTCCATGGTCCGGATGGTTCGCTCGGTCTGTCCGTATGTATGCAGGTGGAAGGCGGTACTAAAAGTAAGCCGAGATCCCAAGTAAGCATGCACAGCCCTCCACTCCCTCGAAGTGAACCGACCATCACGGTACAAAACAATCGTCCTGGGGATGCCATGGTATCTGACGAACTGCTCCACGAATAATCTCACCAAAACTGCAACTGGAGCATCTTTCCTGACTGGAATAAACCGCGCTACCTTGGTCAGCCTGTCGACTATGACCATATGGAATCGTGCCCAGAGTGGGAGCGAGGAAATCCATGCACAAAATCCATAGCAATGTCCTCGAACTTCGACTCTGGGACGGGCAGTGGCTGTAATAAAACTCCCAGGCTCTTGCATTCCGCCTTTACGCGTTGGCACGTCTTGCAATGTGTCACAAAGTGGGTAATCTCTCTCTTCATCCCAGGCCAATACATAGTCTTCCGTAAATCTGCCCACATCTTGGTGATGCCGGGATGCACTGAATATCGGGAGCAATGTGCCTCTCTAAGTATATCATCCCGGATACCGTCCCCTGCTGGTATATAAATGTGTCCACGGAAGCGAAGGAGGTCATCCTACAGCGTGTAATCCTAAACCTTGCCTCTTTCCAGGGAACTGAAAATCGGCTCCAAAGCAGCATCCAGCCTTTGATGTGCCATAATGCGCTCCCGAATGTCATCATATCTGATCAATGAGCTCAGGTACTCTCGATATCCTACTAGTTCAGCCTCAGAAACCATAGTAATATGCATGTCTTCCATCATCTGTATCAGCTCCATAGCCATCACCCGGGGCTCCGGCCCAGAGGTCCCGTCCCTCCTGCTCAATGCATCTGCTACTATGTTCGCCTTCCCCGGGTGGTAGTGAATCTGGTAATTATAGTCATAGAGAAATTCAAGTCATCTCGTCTGTCGCAGGTTCAGGTCCTTCTGCGTATCGATGTACTTGAGATTCTTGTGATCTGAGAAAATATCACAATGAACCCCGTACAGATAATGCCGTCATATCTTTAGTGCAAATACAACACCCCGAGCTCCAAATTATGTACCAGATAGTTATGTCCGTGCTTCTTCAACTGTCTCGAAGCATAAGCGATAATATGTCCATGCTGCATCAGTACAGCACACATACCTTCGTATAAGGCATCCGTGTAAATCTAAAATCCCTCACTCCCAGATGGGAGTGCAAGGATAGGCGATGAGGTGAGTCTGTCCTTCAACTCCTGAAAGGCTATCTCGCACTGCTCCATCCAAGCAAACTCTACATCCTTCCTCGTCAAGGACGTGAGGGGGAGTGCTATCCTCGAGAACCCCTCCACGAACTTACGATAATAACCTGCTAATCCCAAGAAGCTGTGAATGTCTGACGCTGTCTTCGGCCATGGCCAATCTCTCACTATCTATATCTTGGCTGGATCGACCGCCAATCCAGCTCCACTGATTGTATGCCCCAAGAAGGCCACCTCCTGTAGCCAGAACTGGCACTTAGAAAACTTCGCATACATCTGAGACTCCCTCAGCTTCTGCAAAACTAGTGCTGAATGCTCTTTGTGCTCCTCCTGGGTCCGAGAATAGATCATAATATCGTCGATGAATACAATGACGAAGAGGTCCAAGTAGGGCTCGAATACACGGTTCATTAGACACATGAATGTGGAAGGGGCATTCATGAGCCCAAAAGGCATCACCGTGAACTCATATAACCCGTATCGTGAGCTGAAAGCCGTCTTCGGGATATATTCCTCTCGGATGCGCAACTGATAGTAACCGGATCTCCAATCAAGATTGGAGAACTAGAAGGATCCCTGAAGCTGATCAAATAGCTCTTCTATCCGAGGTAGTGGACAGGTGTTCCAGACCGTCAACCGGTTCAGCTCCCTGTAATCTATGCGCAGCCGCAATGATCCGTCTTTCTTCTTCACAAAAAGAACTGGTGCTCCCCACGATGACGAGCTCGGCTGTACAAATCCCGATTCCATAAGCTCCTGAAGCTGAGTCCTGAATTTTGCCAACTCTCTGGGAGCCATCCTGTAAGGTGCCCGGGACACTGGCTTCACCCCCGGCACCAACTGAATCTTGAAATCCAAGTCCCGAGCTGGTGGTTGTCCGGGTAATTTCTCCGGGAATACATCAGAGAAATCCCGAACCGCCGGGATATCAGATATAGAACTCTCTGATGCCACCATCTTGAAGCAAATAAGGTACACCTCTTCCCCCTGCTCATAGGCCTTGACAACCTGTACAGAAGATAATGAAAGATGGGGGATAGGTCGGATACCTTCAATAGTGACGTAGGAGTCTCCATGCCTGAGTGTGATCCTCTTAGAGGGGCAGTCGATCTGGGTATGGTTCCCAATGAAGCCAGGTCATGCCCAAAATCAAATCAAAGTTCGGCAATCTCAAGACCGCTGCCGGAGCTTCGAATGTCTTACCTCCTATCTCGGCCTCCATGTTGCAGCTATCTGTGGTCTGTAGCTCCTAGACATCAGGAAGATGTACCCTCATCTCTATGCCAGGAAATCTCTCCACACCCTTTAGTCCTTAAATAAAAGTGTCCGACACAAATGAGTGTGAATCACCCGTGTCGAAGATGGTATGAGCGGGCTTGCAACTGATCATAACTATGCCTGAGATTTATTGAGTTAAAATGGATGTTATTTCTATGGTTTTCAAGGCACTACTGAGGTTGAAATTCTAAATTTAAAATAATTTAAGTACCTTTAATCACTTCCTCAGGGTTCCTTTGCTCCGTGAGGTCCAATTCATACATCTGCTCCTGGTTCAGTCCTCGGCCTTGATACCCACAGCCTCGGCCTCGACCTCATCCTCGGCCTCGACCTTACTGTACTGGAGGGGCCATTGGAGGTGGAGGAGGAGGAGGTGGACAGAACTGATGAGGACACTCCAATCTAATATGCCCGGGCTGGTGGCATCCATAACAAACTACTATCCGGTGTCCATGGTCGTCTTGCCTCCTCGAAACATGCACCTGTAGAGGTTGGGGAGCTAATGCTGGAGGAGGTCCCTACAACTGCCTGATGTTAGGACGACGATGTCCCCCACCCCTCTTATATCCAATGGTCCTGCCTCTCTGAGATCCCTTGCTACTCTCTCCTAGTGTCGACCCATTGTATGGTCTCTTCCCTCTGCCTTGCACCATCAGCTGGTCGGCCTCCAGCTTCTTTGCCATCTTGATGATCTGGGATGATGTGCCGTGAGAAATGAATAATAGGGCCTACCTCAATTCGTCTCTGAGGCCTCGGTAGAATCTCTTGGCATACCTCCCGTCGTCTGTATCATGTACCCCTACGAACCTGGCAAGGTGGGAAAACTCCCTCTGGTATTCAATCAACGATCTGCTCCCCTGTCTGTGGTTCAGAAACCTCTCCTCCAGTGCATCTCTGTCTGTTCTGAATACGAAGTGATCCAAGAAAACTTCACCGAACTCCTCCCAAGATATGTCCGACAGCTCCCAGTCAGTATAAGTGGACTCTCGTACGGACTTCCACCATCTTTTTGCATGAGATTCTAATGTAGAAGTGGCTAGAGGAACTGCCTGGCCGACCGGGTAGCTGATGCCCGCAAATATCTCATGTATGGCCTCTAGCCATTCCTCCGTCTTCACAGCATCCTCTGTCCCACGGTACATCGGTGGGGAAAGGCTCTTGAAGGCACTCAACCAGCTGAACCCTGGATTTGGCTGCGGAGTCAGGACCTGCTGGGCTTTGAAGGATTCCAGGATCGCCGTCAAAGTCTGCCCCATCTCTGTCTGTAGAAATGGAGTGGCAGCTGGAGGGGGACGAACCACATTTTACGGCGCAGCGACATGTGGAGGTTGCATAAAGGTAAGGTTAAAACAGAACTGGCCGAACTCATTGTATTTAATGGACTGTTTTATGTGACTTTTTACAACATGGGCACACCACTGCTTCCGCTGCATAGTTTGTCCGCAAAATAATGCTGGCGCGGGGTGGTCCAGTGTTGTGGACTTCTTTCTCATATGATCGTTCGATCAAGTGATACCAGTTTGTAAGACCCCTCTCCTTATCAAGGAGGCTCCCGGTTTTATGCCCAGAACCGCCGTCTTACGGTGGCACTGACGCACGGGTTAGTCGACACCGCAATATGCCGATTCTGCCGGCTAGTACGATCATATAACCTGTAGGCCAATATGAGAAATAGAAGTAAAACATATCAGAGTCCTACACAGATAGTCCACAGTCACAATACAAATCATATATATATATGAATGAAAGAGTACACAGCCCACAATGAGTACAAAATATATGAAGAGTAACAAGGGTTTATGCCCAGTAAATCATATGAATAACTCTCCTCACAAAACATCAAAATAGCAGAAACTAATCAACTAATCTCGTCCCACCTAAGGTAGCGTTGTAGTAGTAGTAGTAGGTGGTATCAAATCCTCACGCCCTGTCACCTCGTCCTGCCAGTCGTGCTGGTACTCCATCTCCTCGAGCTCCTAAAAATAGTTTGGTCACCGACCATTAGTCAAAAAGACTAAGTTATTTCCTCCGCACCTCGCCTCGCATCTCCTAGGCACCGTGCGGGAGGACGAAGCGGAGGACAATTAAGGGGTAACAAAAGGAAGCAGGTGACAAGGGAAACTAGGCAATCAAGTAAGAGTGTGAGCAGTAAATCTACACTAGCAGTTCTATGTATATAGCACAAAAGTAAAAGCATGTACAGTACAAGTAAGTAAAGAACTGAAAGTAAGAGCAGAAAAGTAAAGTTATGCTACCACTACACTACCATCATAAAATGTACCTTAACTTATAAAAATGCCCATACAAATTTATAGGTTAAGGTTTCCAGGAAATTTAACTTATCATATAAAAGAGCTCATACAAATTTATATGATAAGGATCTATGAAGCGTATGACCTAATATGAATAAATGTTTATGATGCAATTTATGCAACAGGCAAGTGAAACTCACACACAACTACTCTGTGATCACAGACCTTTAGTTCCCACATTTTGAGAGCTAGCTTCACTCTCGGGTACCACCATTGTGGCTACGACAGTAGCGGAGCGGGCATCTCCACTTCTAGGCAGGTATGCACACTACCAAACCTAGACCCCTCTCATACGCGCCTGTATACATCTAAGGTGCACTCTAGCACCATGCATATATACTTTTCTGACCACCCGTCAATCTTGTTGGCTCGGGTGTGCGTTATCGGGCATCATCCTCCAGACCGCAGTGTAAAACAACCCACTTGCCCCTCAAACCCGCAAACCCGCCTGGTTCACCTTACTGCCATCAGTGCGACGATCGTCCTGAACCGCATGACCCGCCACTAAATTTATGCACATGCAAGTATTTCATCTCGAGCCTCCAGCTCGCGGGACCAACCTGTCCTGATTCCCTCGAACCCTTCACGGGTGAGCCTGCAACATATATCCATCCAACCCATCGCGGGTGATAACGCACAATAGTGCCTTTATTCAAAATCCCTCAAACCCATCACGGGCGAGAATGAACCACAATGTCTTAACATATTAGACTACTCTTGTCTACGGATTATTATACTTAGTGATTTAAGGTTAATCCCAGGACTGCCCAGTGTATATCCGATGAAGGGTTCTCGGGGGAACTACGAACTACGATGGGATTATGCCCAAAGTTCCCTTTCGCAAGGATATTTACTTTTTATTGATGTCTACCCTTTATCCGTACTTTGCTCTCATTATTACTCTTGAGTGGTCCTAATGACTTAAGATGTTCTCAGAAGGGCGACGGTCATTCGCCGGCCTTCACTCCAGTTGCTATCCATGGGATTGCACTTTACTCTCATCACTAAGAAAACTCTACCCACCAGGGTCATATTCCAATTGTAAACTCTAGCTCATTTGTTGATCTATCCCCCGGTGGTCCTTATATCATGACCTACTTACATTATGCGCAACCCATGACCTAATACCACCCCGAAATAAAACTTCCAATTCCTTGGGCCACCTGCCCCTAACTATTTATCCTAGGATGGTATGGACTAATAAAGTGAGCATATTGATTTTCATAATTTTCTTAAGTCATTTAAGCCTCTAATTAAATCATTTAATTAATTTCCCTAGGTCATTTAATACATGAAGTACTACAAATTTTAACCTACTGACCTATGCAATTTTTCCTGAGTTGCATCTTGGTAAAATATTGCTGTCTACCAAAATTCATAATTTTCCTTTGAATAATTCTATTTATTCTTTAATTAGTACAATACTCACATAATAGCCATTTTCCAAAGGAAGTATAAGGATTTCATTACTAAAAATTCTGAGAACATTACAGCATACATATATTGTTAAAATAATGCTAAAGACAGAATTTCATGAACTTCCATGGTACAAGGACTATAAAATTTCATTTCTAATTATATTACCAAAATGCCACTATGAGGTTTTAAAACTTACTGATTCACCCAAAAAATGCTGAGAAAATTATACAATGTTATTCATACTCAGATATATGACCAAGAAATTTTCAAAAATTTTCTACTGAGTATTTGCATCAGTTTTCTAATTAAGTCAAATGAGGATAAAAAGGTAATTTCCACATAACTCCTACAAAATTCTTCAAACAGAGACATAAAAATTGTCAGGAGTTAAAAATATCATTATATTGACCTTGACAAAATTTGGGGATTTTATCTCAATGATGAGCCTATTTTTACATTTATTTTTTAAAAGTCCTTTTATTTCAAAAATTCCAAATAATGGGTTTTTTCTTCCAAAAATCTCATTATTACAATATGATGTATAATTCACCCTAATGAGTCTCTAAAATCATTACCATGATTTTTGGATGTTCCAAATAGGCCCAATACACAATATTTCAAAATTGGCTATTTGCACCACAAGCATATGTATAACCAACACATGCAAGTGAGTTTACCGAACATGCAGTGGTCCAAATGTGCTGAAATTTTTACCATGAACATGTATAGTCACCAAAACAGCCCTATAGGACAGTACACTGCACCAAATTATAAGATTAAGGTGGCAAATTAAAGTTAAGAGGAAGGGCTACAACTTTCATCATAATCACCAGATCTAAAAATGCTTCTAAGTGGCCTAAATGTGCTTGCAAAAAGACTGAATAAGTTTGACAAAATATACATAATACTATAGTTTTTATTTTAATTTAATTTAATCGGTTAGCACAAATCTTAAAGCGGAATGGACGGGATCTGGTCATCTTCTACCTCTAGCCGACGGCCGGGATTCGTTCTTCCTGGGCCACTTTGTCTGGCCATTTCCAACCAGCTGGGCCACCACCACCGCCGGCGGATGTCGCCACCACCTTCACAGAGGTGGTGGCTAGCAATTCCCGGCGATGAGGCCGCCGGAGTTGGCTCCTCCGGCGAACCCGAGCAAGAAGAAAAGCTCGGAAAAATCTTCATTTCCTCACATGGTATCGAGCTCAATTGAGCCCGATGTCTCTCCTAGAGGATCTAGAAAGCCAGTACGGGTAGAGAGACGGCAAAACGGACCTGAATCAGGCCTTGGCGGCGAGTGTGGCGGCGGTTGGCCATGGTTGAGCTGCTCCAGCGTTCTCCTGCTCAAAACCTTGATTCTTCACCAAAAGCTCTGCTGCAGGACTCGTTCTCCACTCGATTCCACTCACTGAAGCTGATGGTATGGTCAGTTTGAGTTGGGGAGGACTATATGTGGAGATAACTCCAAGGTGAGCTCGGTTTGGGCTTTGGTTGTATCACCAAAGGTGCCAAGTGACCACCATGCTGCCAATTCCTGCTGGAATTTACTGAGGAGGCCGGCCAACACCATTTTGGGCAGTAGAAGCGAAGGGCAAGTGACCTCCTCCTCTTAATCCCACCTTCTCTCTCCTCTTTTAGGTGAATTCCCCAAAATGCCCCTTTGCATGTGACCACACTATAAAATCAGAGGGGTAGGGGTTGTCTTTGACACCTTGGGCTGATAATGGGCCATGTTGGGTGGGCTTTGCCTATTGGGAATGGGCTTAGCCCTCATTTTCTTCTTTAGGTCAATTATGTTGACTAAGTTGACCCTTTAGGTTGACTTGGTCAACATGGCTAGTGGGCTGACCCCACTTGAGGGTCATGGACCCTATGACACCACCCAACTTGGGTTGGGCCATGGTGATGCTCTACTTGGGCTAAGTGGGCCTATAGGTATAGGTTTGACCAACTTAGGGCTAAGGTTGACTTTGGTCAACTAGGGTCAAAGGGTTGACCTAGTGACATGCCCTAGGGTCCACTTAGATTATTTTAGGGTTAGGGTAATGTGGTGGGGTCATGGTGTCGCTAGGGTTCATATTTAGGCTAGTTTGACCTAGTTTGACTTGGCCCTATAGTGGGCCCCACATGGCTACAATCCACTATCTAGGGTCAAACCAAGCTAATTTTCCTATCACCCACCCCATGCCTAACCCAATCTAAGTTAAGGGGGTCTAGAAGTAACATGGGCTGTTACACCATATCATTCAGTCTGGCCACAATTGGAATCACCAAATATTACTTTAGGTTCTATCTTTAACTTGTAGTTTATTAGATTGTCCTTATTTCTAGTCATGTGTTTTGAACAACCACTATCGAGATACCACTGTTGCATTGTGGTGGGATAGTCTTTCACCTGCAATAAAATAGATTAGCTATTCTTGACCCAGATTACCTTGGGTCCTCCTTTCTTCACATAATTAAAACTGGAGATATACGAAAATTCAGGTTGATATTTATAACCTAAAGGATGATACCTTCTAGGTGGAATAATCCGTTGATTAAATTGATTGATGGAAGATCTTGGTTGATTATGAGTTTTAGCAAAATTAAAGTTTTTGTTAAAGTGAACTGGGTTCGACGAATTCAAGCAAGTTCGTCGATCTGAGTCGACGAATGGGGATGAGTTCGTCGAAATCCACCCAGGGAATGGATGTATTCATTCTCTGGGCCCCAAAATCATCGATCTCGGTTCGCCTAACCATACTGGTTTCGTCGATCATAATTCAATGAATAATTATATTGAAAGTTTGCATTCGGAGTTCGTCAACTTGAGTTCGACGAACTATACATATTTCGTCGATCGGAGTTCCACGAAATCTGTTGAACATTGTTATAATTAGGATTTTTCTTATTCTTTTTTTTCTTATTCTTTTGTTTTAACTCAGTTTGTTTAACATTATTATTATTTTTATTATTTATCTTTGCTTTTCCTTTTTCTGAAACAAATTTTATTGATGTTGACAATATATTCTTTTGAATCAATGGGCACCTAAGCCCAGCTTGTCATTTAGTATGACATTCACTATACTTGTGATGTACATCAACTTGATGCTTCTCCCATTTAGGGATTCTTCAAGTTGCCTTGCATAAGCTAATTTAGTTTTTAATGATATGATTTGTTCATTGACTAAAGTTAGTTCATCTTTCAGTTTAATGTTGTCAAAAATCAAGTTTTCTTGATCAGTTAATTTTTCTCTAAGTGTCTTAATTTATTTTTCAGAATTGATTAAATCAATACATAATGATTTCAATTTAGTTTTAAAATTTTCTGAATTATAATCAAAAGATGATAGTACCTGATCTGCCTCAGATTCTAATGATTCTTCATTATCTGACTCCTCAGCTTCAGATGGGCTGTAGGAGGCATTGATAGCCCTAAGATAAACTTCCCTTGCCTTTGCTTCCTCTTCATCTTCACTGGAGCTAGAGGATGAAGATTCATCTTCAGTGTCACTCTAGGTCTCAGCCACAAAGCCTTTCTCCTTTCTTTTATGCATGCTGGAGGATGTCTTGCTGTAGTGCTATTTTCTGGAATCTTTCTCTCTTCTTCTCTCCTTATTTTGATTTTCTGGACACTCTGATATGAAGTGTCCTGATTTCCTGCACCCAAAATAAACTATCTCTTTAGTGGGTGTCTTGTCATACCTTGGTTTGTCACCTTGCCTGGATGACTTTCTTCTAAAGTCCTTCTTTGTCATCTTATAGAATCTCTTGGCTAAGAGACTCAGGAGTTATTCACTTACTGTTGGAGCTTCTGATTCTACTAAAGCTTTGAAGGATATGCTTTGTTCTTTTCTTGTTGGAGGAGGAGTCTTCTGCTTTGCAGCTTCCCTTGACTTGATTAGTTGCTCATATGACTTGAGCTTTCCTAGAAGTGATTTAGTGGAAATCTCATTCAAGCTTATGGCCTCCTTGATTGGCCATTTTATGGAATCCCATGAGCTTGGGAAACACATGAGGATTTTGTCATTCACTTCAGTGAGAGTGATATCCTTATCCCGAGTCTTTAGCTCATTGATGATTGAGCATAGTCTGTTATACGTATCACTGACAGACTCTGATTCATCTTTCTTAAAATTCTCAAACTAGGAGGTAAGGTTAGATCTTCTGTCTTTTCTCTCATCTGCTGATCCAGCAACCATCTGGTTGAGAGATTCCCAGATAGCCTTGGCATATGTGCACTCAGCCACTTTTTGGAATATGTCATCTGACATAGTTTGTGCTAAAATGTTCTTGACCTTTGCATCTGCTATTTTGGCCTTCTTTTGAGCATCTGTCCACTCAAGTGGTGGAACAACATGTGTACTTGAAGATGTAGTAGCAGCCGTAAGTTGAGGGGGACCTGTCAAAATAGCATTATATATGTCTTCATCAATAGAATTTATGTAAAGCTTAATTCTTACCTTCCAGATGGCAAACTTATTCAAGTTGCAAACTGTAGGTCTAGTGCTTGCATAATCTTTGTTTGTTTCATGTTGTGAACTAAACAGAAAAGCTAAGGAAATAGAAATCAGATCTGTCAAGGATCTTTTGGTTCAAGTATTAGCTTGTACAACCAAAGGAACACCCTATGATACCAATTGAAAGATATGGTATACCACTGATACCAATATAGGGGATACATCTTATTTACTCTAGAGGGGGGGGGGGTGAATAAAGTAGTTAAAATTTCTGGCTATTTTAAATTATATCAGAGTAATAAAAAAGGTGATACTATAGTATTAATATAAATAGAAAAACATTAAGCTAATCTACTATATCACAACAACCTAGGCTATCACAGCAAAGCAAGAGCAACACAAAAAATGATCAACCAAATGACACAAGATATTTACAGTGGTTCCCCAAACTGGATACATCCACTCTTCTACCACCCTGGTAGGAATCCACTAGAAGGTGTTTGATCAGGTGACTGCCACAACAAGAACTATTTCCAGGGAGATCTCACAACCCTTTCAGCTTTTGATCAGGTGCACAAAAGCCAAGAATAAACTTTTGAAGGGTGTTAATAAACCCTTTATACAGGGGGTGAGAGAGGTGATGGAGTCTTCTCTTTCTATAATCAATAAAGAAGACTTAGTGGATTGCTGTTATCAAGGCTCCTTCTGAAGTCACTTGGTGCCTTGCTCAGGGTGTAGGTCTTCAGCCTTGTATTGAAATGTTCCAGGAATCTTCTGACTGATTCAGATTTTGTTGTCCTTGAATATTCCAGGAGTTGAATTTGAAGACGACTCTTGATCTTTGTTTGTTGTTCTTCTTCAGTCTTCAGTAAGCACAAGGAGAAAATTGGATGTTTTCTGCACAGAGAGTGGTTCTGAATCTTTCTGTATTCTCTGTATTATTGCGTGTATCTCTATATTCTTCTTGTCGACTGAAAAGAGAAAATCTCTTTTATATTCTCTGTCGACATTGTCCTTTGAATTTTGAATACCAAGTATTGAATATTGATTGTCTGGAGAATGAAATATGGCTGGAGAATATTGTCTTAAATGAGTATCCTAACTATACTAGTAAATTATGCAAGTAATTAACACTAATGAAGACCATAATTAATGCTGCCAATAACGACTATATTTAGGGGAATATTTGCATTAATTATGGAGAGAATTACTTCTAAATAATATATGGAAATACGGACAAAAAATAAGAAAAACTTTAAGTCTGGCGCTAGATAGAAATCATCGAGCTTTGAACAAATTTCGTCGACCGGAGTTCCAAGTTCGTCGAGCTGAGAAATCCTGTTTGTTGACCTGAGCTCAGCGAATTGCATTCTGCGAATATCTTGCCAATTCTGCGGTCCAAGTTCGTCGAGCACAGAATCTGTCTTCGTCGAGCTGAGTTCAGAGAAAATAATCTGGAAAGAATCTGTTGAAGCTGAACACCAGATTTCGTCGACCTGACCTCGAATATCATCGAGCTCATCTCAAAGAATTAACTCTGAGTTCGTTGATCTGAGATCGACGATCGTAGAGCTAAGTTCGAAGAATTTCGAACTGATAATTTTGAACTTGAATTATTCTAAGTCTTGAGTCTCCTGAAGTCTTCTGCTCGCTGGTCCATGAATGTTGAACCTAATGACTTAGCGTAAACTCTAGGACTCAAATACTTGTCCCTAACTATACAATATAGGTCAAACTTAACCTAATTAGTGAACCCAGCCCAATTCCAGACTAGGGTTCCAACAATATTCATACACATTCAAACTCTTCAAATATTCAAAAAAAGGAAACGCTACAAGTGAAGGGTGAGAGAATAAACCAAACGCACGAAGTCTCTCCGAGATTAGCGGCCGGATTCACGGGTTGTCGGTCCTTGTCTGAACTCGATCTTCGGTTGACGTTCGAGAACCAAAAAGGGCTATCACTTCCTTTAAATATCCCGCCTTCTTCATGAATAATCGCTGGCTGGTTCTAAACGGAGAAATTCATGGATGCAGCAACCTTTGAGATTGTCATGGATCTTCGAGCTTGGAGATGACAATGGTGGCCAAAGATGAATAGTTTGCTAGCTCTTGGAGTAGAAATGGTGGCTGGATCAACTGTCCAAGGAGGACAGAGAAAATAGTGGCTGGATGGAAGATTTCTCCGCTCAAAAGAGAAAAAAAGGAAGGCTGGGTCGGACTGGATCAGAACCCCGCAAAAGAAAAAGAAATCTACTCTTTAAATAGAAGCAGGTCAGAAATATAGGCACACATGGTTTTGCGCACGACCGTGCGCAAACCGTGCTATATTAACTTCCAGAACAAGCCTGCGGAAGGAGAAGCGTTGAGCCGTGCGTTTTACTCATGCACGGATGTTTCCGCCCGAGCGAGAAGGAAATCACACGGGTAGCGACAAAGCAAGAATTCAGGACACTAGAGGGGAACCGTGCATTTTACTCACACACGGCGCTGCCACCCATGCGTGAACAAAGCGCACGATTAACCACAGAAAGGAACAAACTAGAAAGCTACAAGAAAACAATGTGTTCCTTTCGCGCATGGTTACAATGAAACCAAGCGCCAGCCGTGCGTGAGGATCGTCAAACTCAGCTCGATGAAATTCGTCGAGCTCAACTCGACGTTATTCAAGCTGAACAAAACGTACGTTCTTGCACAAACCATGTGTGTAAAAAACGCACGACCGTGTGTTTTCCATAAATCAGAATTCCTGCCTTGGGGAAAACACAACACATGCATAGAAATGAAACCAAGCTGGAGCACAGATGTTTCCAGCACCAAACATATAGCAAAGAAAATCAAACAGAAAGAGCCATGGAGAGCACCATGTGCATACCCCCAATAACATAATGCGCAATTGTACACCCTCGGGCTAAAATAGTGCAGAAAATG
This sequence comes from Platanthera guangdongensis, assembly GCA_039583875.1. Classification (NCBI taxonomy): domain Eukaryota; kingdom Viridiplantae; phylum Streptophyta; class Magnoliopsida; order Asparagales; family Orchidaceae; genus Platanthera; species Platanthera guangdongensis. The sequence goes on along the minus strand of CM077148.1, from coordinate 113,148,288 downwards.
ATCCATGACCGAACGATGCAAATATAACTGATATCCCTGTTGAAATGCAGTTCACGAGTGAGAAAACCAGACCAAATGAGTCCGAAAAACCCTATAAATATCGAACTCATCACACCACCAGACTTAAACATTTGCTCATCCCGAGCAAATCATCTCTCCATGAACTAGAAAATAGCTAGCTGTCTTAGAAATTTTCGAATAAAGTAAAGCGAGAAATCAAATACTGCATGGGCGTAGTAAATATAATAGATACAATTTGAAATTATGCTACGAAGTTTATAAACTTCGACAGGTGTAAATAAATATTGTAACTACTCAAGAATAGAATACCGGAGAATCGTTCAGTCATGCATAGGAAGAAAGTAGGCAGGCCACTCAGTTGAGCATTGCCAAAGACCGAGGCTCGGGATCACGTCCAAAGAAATCCATCAATGTCGGGGACCATACGCTTGCCCGTTCACACTCTCTCCACAACGCTAGTATGACTCATGCATAAATCTGTAGGGCTTTAGGGTAGTAGTGGGGCTTGGGTTTCGGTGAGGTAAACAAAGATAAAAGAAAAGGCTATGCACCAAACCCAAATGAGCTCTACTAAAAGACATTCTCCCGCCAATAATACAAGCAAAAGCACCAAGCTACCAGACTTAAACTTGAAAACACGGGCGTGCACCGCCTACCACCACAAAATCTAAAGTAGAATTTTCTATTGCATATTTCCTTTTCATTTTTCTTTTTTTTTACTTTTCATTTTTTACTTTTATCATTTTCAGCAAATACAAACTTGGAAGTTCATCCACACATTCATAACGAATATCGCCATATCCACACCACAAAATGAAGATGAAAAACACTAAAACTCAACTTGGGTGTTCGATTAGGATAGGCTTTAGGGCTTTGGCTAATTATTAGTGGAGCTGAATCAACAGAAGGGGTAGGCACAACAGGGCTAGAGAGGATAAGATGTTAGGAATGGTACAAAGCTCAAACTGAACAAAATGATGGCCTACATCACACTCACGCTAGACTAACCATGCACCATTGCTTCGAGAGTAGCTTGGGGCAAGTTCTTAGCCACCGAAAAAGATGACCCTTCCTCGCAACACGAGCAATATGAGGCTAGTAGCGGCTACACACATTCCTACACTACCTTTTGATTGCTCCAGATTCCACAGTTTTGAGTAGTACAAACATTATTTACAAATGCAGAAAAGCATAAATCTACGAACATAAAGAGAAATTAAATCTATGCTATTTCTACACACTATGAGTCCTCGATTAGGAGCACTGCACGAGTTTCACACTACCCTATCCAAAAATCCTAAGCCAGCACCACTGTCTTAGAGTTAACACAAAAGAAATAAATTAAACTTTGGCCGAGCGCGTGCTTAAGTGCATGCTCATGTGGTGTAGGTGCACAATGCTGTCATGATAAAATAAAAACTGAAAATGAAAATACTCTTGTGGTATGCAAGTACATATGCAAAGGTAACTCGCGAAACTTTCTCCCACCAGTCTTATACTAAACAATTTATCCATGATTTGCAATAAAAATAGAAAAATACCAGAAGATTGGCTTTAATTTCAGCAGACAGTGCATGACCAAAACGAACTCGAACTACATAAGAGAATATCTCCAACCATGCATACTATAAGCATATAATAACAGCAGCAAAATTGAGCAAATTAAAAGCGGCAAAATTGGGTTGTCTCTCATAAGCCCTTTTCTTTATCGTCCTTAAGGTGGACCAAATTCCTGTATTAGCAGTTATATAAATATTATTTTACAAACCTAGGCAAAAGCAAATCCAAGCAACAAATGTTAGAAAAAACTAATGGAGGTTACATCCATCAGGGTCTTGCAACAATAAGCAGTGCACGTCTTTATCGATGACCTTCCCCTCAAATCGCTTCAAGCGATGCCCGTTTACTTTGAAAGTACCTTCCTTGTCGTCCAGAATCTCTATCGCGACGTATGGAGAGGCACTCACAACCGTGTAAGGTCCGCTCCATCTGGATTTTAACTTCCCGAGAAATAGCCACAAGCGTGAATTATACAAAAGAACCTGATCATCCTGCTTGAATTCCTTGGGCGAGATCCATCTATCGTGCCAGCGCTTGGTTCTTTCCTTATATATGCTCGTGCTCTCATAAGCGCCCAAGCTGAATTCGTCGAGCTCGCAAAGCTGACTACGTCGCTTGTCAGAAGCCTCTCTAAAGTCCATGTTGAGCAATTTGGTGGCCCACAATGCCTTGTGCTCCAATTCGACAGGAAGGTGGCATGATTTGCCATATCCCAGTTGGAAGGGTGACATCCCTATCAGCATCTTAAAAGCAGTTCGGTAATCCCAAAGAGCATCATCCACCTTCTTTGCCACACCTTCCGGTTGGAGTGTAACACCCCCTATCCGTCACATAGCATATAGCAGTAGGTCCGGTCGGGGCCCGACGCCGTATGCCACAGACAGACCGGGTGGTTACTTATGGAAACCATCCAACCAATCTCAACGTCCTACACAGAGCATTCTAGCGGAAGCAGTTTATAAGAGTTGTAAACAAGAACCCAGCATCAAAGCACGAATGTCCACTAACACATAATAGGAATGTTATACAAAATACCCAAAACAAGCCTTAAGGCCTTACAAAATGTTTCACTTGAATATTACATGTTTTACAAACCACGGCACGCAGGCCGGTCATACATGAATAAAGCAGTAAACATTTCCATTTGGGCCTTCGAGTGCCGGCTTCGCAAAAAGGGCTTTAGCCCGCTATTTACCGCTTGGTCCAGCTGCACCTGCAAGCAACAAACCACCGCACTGTGGCAAAACAAGGCAACAGTCAGCAATGCTGACCAAATTATAACGATCTCGCCCCCAACTCGGGGCGGCGATTCTCCTTGCCTGCATTTCATTAGCATAAGCGAGCAATTTATATACATAGACATTTCATCACAGACGTTGGCTCGCACGGCCACACGCCCCGTGCACTCAGGGCACATTCTCGGTGAACCGGTCGATGTCACGTCAATTAAAGCCATTAACATTCCGGACTCACCACCGCCACTTAGACGGCCAAACCTATGAGCAATTTGTCTTCCTGGCCTAGGTCACGACAATTTAAGTCATTGACCGCTGAAGACTCACATCTATGCCAACGACAAGTGCCACATAACCTTAGGTCTCTTTAACCGAACGACACAGAGCGGGTACGGTTCCATCTAACCCGTGCTCACATCGCAACGGCAATTTAAGCCATTTGCGCGGGTCAAACTTCCACCGAGTCCCATTCTATCACAAGTCACATAACTCGGTTATGTTCAAGTTGGCTCTCATGCCACCAAGTTGGCAAGATCTCGTATCCGCCCAGTTTTCCGGGTGCACCTTTGGGTTAGTCCCCAAGGCTCCCTGCTACAATCTACCGCGTAGAAAACACGAAAAACAACCAATAGCACGGAGTCTTCTCCGGCCTTATGCAATGCAACATCACCGATCCAGACTAACATGTCCGGGTTGGCTTCACACATCATGCCTATGTCCGTTCTCGCAAACGCACTCTAAACGACGGGGACTTCACATATCTACCCGAAGGAATGCCTCCAACTCTCCGCAAACTCGCGAGAGCGGGCTTCCTATGGCTAGGAAAGAGAGCTATTCGTGCTCAAGATGAGGATCGTTACCCTTGAGTTCCTCTTTGGCGCCATTGAAAAGTAATCGGATGGAAATCACCGCACTAGCGTTGCCTCCGTGGATCCGGAGTCGGCTTGTGATTCGGAGCTCCGAAGCTCCTCCAATGGCGGGATCTAGCTCTTCTTCCACCCATGGCTCTCCTCTCTCTCTAAGGATTTAGAGAGATGATAAGTGAAGAAAAGTAAGGGTTTTCTAAGTCAAAACCCGGGTATATCCCTTCAGGAACAACCCCCAGCCATTGGATCTCAACATAAGGAAACGAACGGCTTTGATTCGGGGCTGAAATGCCCAATCTGGACCGAACACGGCCTGGCACACGCCCGTGTCCAGGTCCGTGTGCCGCATTCGCCGTCAAAATCGAATCACCTGGAACCTCACACGGGTATCGAACACGCCCGTGTTCGAGCTGACACGCCCGTGTTCCACCTGACACGGCCGTGTGGCCGGCCGTGTACCCCATGATTTTTCCCCATTTTCAACCCGAGCACTGCACGGGTTCTAGGACACGCCCGTGTCCTTACCCGTGTCACCTTGACATGCCTGGACCCCAGGCCGTGTACACGGGACACTTCGTCGAGGGAAGATCGTCGACCTGATGACACGGCCTTGGACACGCCCGTGTCCTAGGCCGTGTGCCTTGTCTCGACGATCGTCGAGCGAATCTCGATGACTCCCCGGGACGATCGTCGACACAGGTCGACACGCCCTGCGACACGCCCGTGTCGCAGGCCGTGTGCCCACTCTCGACGAATCATCGAGTGAATTTCGACGACTTCGAGGCTAAGTGTCGACACGGGTCGACACGCCCTGCGACACGCCCGTATCGCAGGCCGTGTGCCCACTCTCGACGAATCGTCGAGTAAAGCTCAACGTCTTCGCGGCTAAGTGTCGACACACGCTTGACACGCCCTGGGACACGCCCGTGTCCCAGGCCGTGTGCCTGCTGCCAGAACCCAAACTGGCCCATAACGTCCCCCTTTTGCTCCTTTGAGTTTCGGGGCGTTACATGGAGTGGGTAGAATTTTCTAAAATCTGCTTCAGTTCTCTATTCAAAATCTCCACTTGCCCGCATGTCTTGGGATGGTAGGGCAAACCAACCTTGTGGTGAACACCGAACCGTTTCAGCAGTTGCGTGAATTGCTGGTTACAAAAATGGCTGCCCTCGTCGCTAATTATAGTTCTTGGTGCACCAAAGCGTGAGAAGATATTCCTATGAAGTAATTAGAGCACGGTGTCAGCATCATTCGATGCCACCGCCTCCGCCTCCACACATTTAGACACATAATCCACAACAACTAGGATGTACTACTTCCCATACGACATGGGGAAAGGACCCATAAAGTCAATCCCCCATACGTCGAATAACTCGCAAACTAGCATATTGTTCAAGGGCATTTCATCTTGTTGAGCAATGTTCCCCGTGTGCTGACATTTGTTTCACTCTTTAACGTGTGTAAAAGTGTCACGACATAACATATCCCAAAACAATCCTCAGTGTAGAACCTTGCGGGCAGTCCGCGCGGCGCCAAAATGCCCTCCAGCCTCACAATCAAGGCAATGCATCAGAATCTCTTTAACTTCTAGCGCGGGGACACAACATAGGATAACCCCGTCAGCACAGGTGCAGAATAGTAGGGGTGCAGAATAGTAGGGGATCCTCCCAGAGATAATACTTGACGTCTGAGAAAAACTTCTTCAATGTTGATTTGTTAAATGCGACGACAGTGCATTGCTTGCTAAAAAGTTAGCAAAGTCAGTATACTGCGGAGTAGAAGCAATAGAAGAGAGGGCGAACAGGCCCTCATCCGGAAAAGAATCGGAAATTGGAATTCCCTGTGAGCCCTCGCCTTCTCCCCCTTCAAGTCTCGATAGATGGTCGACAATCATATTGTCAACTCCACGGCGATCCCGGATTTCAATATCATATCCATGCAATAATAGAATCCAACACTTGAGCCATGGTTTAGCATCTTTCTTTTGCATGATAAAACGAATAGATGCATGATCAGAATGCACCACCACCCTGGACAGAACTAAATAAGAACGGAACTTCTCAAAGGCGAAAACAATAGCTAAAAACTCCTTCTCGGTCATGGTATAGTTCAGTTGTGCATCGTTCAACACCCTACTCACGTAGGCAATTATATTAAAGGTCTTATTTTTACGCTGTCCAAACATTGCCCCAACCGCAACATCGCTAGCATCACATATCAACTCGAAAGGCACTGCCCAATCAGGGGATGAGAGAATCGGGACTGAAACCAATTTGATCCTTCAAGCAATTAAATGCCCGATTTCAAATGTCATCGAGCACAAACTTGGCATCCTTCGCCAATTGATTAGATAGGGGCTTAGCTATAGACGAGAAGTCTCGAATAAAACGCCGGTAAAATCCAGCATGACCCAAAAAACTATGAATGTCATGAAGTGTCGACGGAGGGGGCAGGTTTCTAATAACCTCTACCTTTGCTAGATCAACCTCAAGCCCCTGCTGATAAACCTTGTGCCCCAGAACGATCCCCTCACGCACCATGAAATGGCACTTCTCCCAATTGAGCACTAAGTTAGTATACTCGCAACATTGCAAGACCAAAGCAAGGCGGTGCAGCGCTTCTTTGAAGCTATCACCAAACAAGGAGAAGATATCCATGAACACCTCCAAGAAATCCCAAACTATCTCGCGAAAAACTGCGGTTATACATCGCTGGAAGGTGGCTACCCCATTACACAACATAAAAGGTAGCCGCCTGAAAGCAAAGGTCCCAGATGTGCAGGTAAACGTTGTCTTCTCCTGATCCTCTAGGGAAATCACAAGATGATAATATCCCGAGTAGCCGTCCAGGAGGCAATAGTAATCATGCTCGACCAGCCTTTCCAGCATCTGGTCCATGAAAGGTAGCGAGAAGTGGTCTTTCCTGGTTGCCGCATTAAGCTTTCGATAATCGATACAAACTCTGCATCCAACGATAGTCCTCGTAGTAAGTGGCTCGCAATTCTCATTGTGAACGACTGTGATTCCTACCTTTTTGGGCACCAACTGCACCGGGCTCACCCATTTGCTGTCTCATATGGAATATATAATACAGATATCCAAAAGCCTGATAACCTCATTTTCACCACCGCCTGCAACATAGGGTTCAATCTGCGTTGCGGCTGAGATGAAGGCTTGAAGTTATCTTCCAACAATATCTTGTACATGCACACCGTGGGGCTAATTCCTTTGACATTTGAGATTTTCCACCCAAAGGCTTTTCTATGTAACTTCAGCACTTCAATGAGACCGACCTCATGATCAGCTGTAAGAAGAGCCAAAATGTTGGAACACCCTATTACTATTTTGGGAAAAGATCACTATGTCTTTTAGGAAATTTGTTTTGACCTCCTTGTATAGATCTAAAGGTCAATTAGATTGAGTCTAAGGGTTAGTATTTAGGTTTGAAAGCTGCCCTTAAGACCCTCAAGACCAGATATTTCAGTTCAGGAGACTAAGTCATCTTGTCGAGCTCACTTCGACGAATCGTCGAACTCCATTCGACGATCACTAAGCTCACTTCGACGAATCGTCGAACTCCATTCGATGATCTCTGAGCTCACTTCAACGAGTCGTCAAACTCTGTTCGACGATCTTCGAGCTCAGATCGACGTTCCTGTCTCTAGTTTTTTCCCTATCTCTGAGCTCAGTTCAACGATAGTTAAGCTCAGATCGACGTTCTCTGCTTCAGTTTAAGTCCAGTCGCTGAGCTCAGTTTAACGATAGTTGAGCTCAGGTCGACGTTTTTCTGGAGAGATCGACATTTTTCAAGATTCAAATTCAGTCAATTTTGGTATTCCCTTCTATTTATTCCCAGCATTTATTTCAAGAATCTAGTAGCTGTTTCAATTAATCTCTAGAAAGTTTCAAGGAGTTTTTAAAGGAATGTTTTATTGGACTTTCCTCCAGAAGACAAAATGCATTTAAGGAAGTCATTCATGATAGGCTAATGACTATCTTGGACAGAGAATTATTCTATTCAGATCTAAGGAATAAAAGATTATTCATTCTGCTGGTTAAGAACACACATTAGATAACAACAACAAGAAGGAGAGAAAAAGTTGCAGATATTCACAGTCATAGAATTCTTACAGGAACACACATCACTGAAGGTGATCAATACACTGAAATTTCTAGATTCCTTTTGATTCTAGTGTTCAAAGGCATGATCATTCAAGACTCCAGACACCACACATTTCAGCTGCTGTTGGAAACATCTTTTGGTGGACATCTAATCTTCTGAAGGCCTAGCACCCTATTGCAAAGCTTCACTTCCTGAACAACTTAAGATATCAGGGGGAGTTTTGACAACATCCACTATCTTCTCTCTGATTGTTGACAGAGAAGATCATCTCACCTCTCTCTCTCTCTCTGCTGTAAATGGTTTATCAAACTCCCTTCAAAAGTTTGTGTTGGTTTCTGAGACCTTGTCAAAACTTAGTGGTGGCAAGACATCTGATCAAAAAATCTAGTTTGGTTTTTGAGCACCTTATCAAAAGCTCATTGGTGCCCAGGACACCTGATCAACTCATCCTGCAGTGGATTCCTACCTAGGGTGGTAGAAGAGTGGATGTACCCAGATTGATTGGGGAACCACTATAGCTCCTTGTGTCCTCTGGTTGCTTCTTTGTGTTTTGCTGTGTACTGTGCTGTTTTATTTCTTGGTTTCATATTTTTATTTTCTGCAGCACTATACACATATTATTTAAATTAAGTCTTCCACTACAAACAACTTTTATCTTGAAAATTATTTTAATATACTCTATTCACCCCCCTCTAGAGTTAAGATAGATCTTATCCTCCACTTTCAATTGGTATCAAAGCAAGGTTGGTTAAAATACCAGTCCCTAGAGGTTGGTTGTTATTCAACTAATTCCTCATCAGATTAGTTGTTCCTCAGGCTAACACCTGAACCAAAAGATCTCTGATAAGATCAATCTTTCATAGAGGATTTTTATTTTTATTATTCATATTATATTTATCCTTATATAAAATCATGGCACAGAGCAAAGATTATGCTAGCATCAGACCTCCAGTATGCAATCTATCTAAGTTTGAACTTTGGAAGGCAAGAATAAGATTGTACATGAATTCTATTGATGAAGTTATTTTTAATTCTGTTTTGACAGTGTGTCCAAGACCACCAGCAGATACAAGTACAAGTGCTGTCCCACCTCCTTCAGGAACTGATGTAGAAATAAAAAATGGAAAGTTGCAGATGCCAATGCAATGAACATTTTGGCACAAACCATGTCTGATGACATATTTAAAAAAGTAGCTGAATGCAACTCAGCAAAGGACATCTGGGACAAGTTATCTGAGATAGTCTCAGGATCTGCTGATGAGAGAAAAGATAGAAGATCCCATCTCATAACTCAGTATGAGAACTTCAAGATAGGAGAAGCTGAGTCAGTAGCAAATATGTATAATTGACTCAGTCTCATAGTCAATGAGCTGAAAACATTGTACAAAGAGATCTCATTGACTGAGCTCAATGATAAAATCCTAAGTTGTCAATGATGATGACTCCCCTGCTTGATGTTGGTCTGCCATATGTATGTGTTTGAGTTGCTATGTAATCAAACTATGAGTAATATCTAGCAGGATGAATTTTAGTGCTAATGCGATATTCTTATTTACCGAAATATTATATGATGTTGAAGACTTGATTGAAATCTTAATATCACTACTCAACAATTAAGTTGTTCTTTGACGTTGAAGAATGGATTGAAATCGTGATATTTTATATTAAAATTGATACAATTTCATATTAAAATTGTATGCAGCACCCAGAGATTAAAATTAAAATTCTACATTCATTCTTTTATCACATATTGAAATTGTAATGGGTGTGACGCACTACGGCGAAATTGTGTTGAAATTCATAGCAGCCCCAAAAAATGAATCAACACCAAGTGATAAACAAAAAACATGAGATTACAATGTTTGTAAATAATGTTGTAACTTACTCTGTTTTGATTTCCTAAAAATTTCAGGAAAAGTCAACTTTTGCATGGTACACGCCCGTGTACTGTTGGTCACGCCCGTGATCAGGGCGTGATACATCAAATTCCCGAGAAATGAACAAATTTTGAAGAAATAGTTTGACACGCCCATGACATGACCCATGTCCAGCACTCGACGATTTCCGCTCGACTATTTCCGCGCTCGCCGATTTCCGTTCGACGATCGTTGAACACCCGTCACGCCCGTGATCTGGGGCGTGACCACTCCATCAAGCTCAACGAAATGTTCTGCTCGACGATTCTCCGCTCGACGAAATTCGCGTTAGACGATTTCCCGCTCGATGAATTTTCCTCTCGATAATTTCCGCTCGACGTTTGTCGAGTGTCGACTCAACCCGACACGCCCAGCGTCACGCCCGTGACCTGGGGCGTGACTTCTCCACCTAGCCTGACAAACTGCCGCCGGCGAATTTTGACACAGATGGCGCCCCTTTCAGCCTCCTCGACATGCCAGGTCACACTCCCGTGACCTGGGGCGTGACCGCTGCGTTTTCACCCGCAATGTCACATCGCCGTCAGATCACCAAATTCTGCTGTTGAATAGTGCTGACACGCCCCTAGACACGCCAGTGTCGGAGGGCGTGTACTTGTAAATTTTTGCCTATAAAAGGGCAGCTGCTGTATGAGTTAAGGGTTCCAAATTTTTTAACCGTTTTGATGCTAAGGGCTGCTGTTTGGAGCTAGTTTTGGGGCAATGTAAGGATCTTTCCCCCTCCTTTTCAAGTTTGTTTAAGCATTGTAGTCAACGTTTTTGTTAATAAAATCATTTCTTTTCATCCTTATAATGCTTTGAAAAAAATCTCTGAAGGCCTCCTTTTCATCAATCCTAAGTACTTTTGTTTTCATTTTCATAATGCGTATGCGTGTTTATGAGCTTAAAAATTGCAAAATTTATACTTTCAAATGAAAAACCTTTTGATTTATTTTCATTTTTATCAATATTTCTAGCCATTATTATAGCCATTTTTTGTATTACTCTTCTACAACGGGCTTAATTATCAGATGCGTCAAATGATTAACGCGGCTGTCGGGGGTACCTTGAATAATAAGACCCCTGAGGATGCCCAAGATCTTATTGAAGAGATGGCAATGAACGCCTACCAATGGAACGTCCCACGGGGACGTCCCAAGCAGGCGGCCGACCTCTTCGAAGTGGATGCCACTGCCCACTTAGCCCTTCAAGTTGAAAGGCTGACGAAGCAGGTGGCGGAGATGTCTGCTACCTCCACCACTCCGCCTTGGGCGATTCCCCCTAATGCTGGCGTGGTCAATGAATTTGTAGACTATGTGGGAAATGCTGGGCGACCTTCCTTCAACCCCAACAACAACCCTTATAGCAATAACTATAATCCGGGTTGGAGGAACCACCCCAACTTCTCATGGAGCAATGCAAATAATGCACAGAGCCCGCCCAATTCTTTCGTGCCCGGATTTCTTCCGCCTCCCCCTCTTCCAAAACCCTCCCCAATGGAGGAGAAGTTTTCTAAATATATCGCTTCCAACGAGTCAAATATCCGGAACATCACCGGATCCCTAAAAAACTTAGAACTCCAGGTTGGACAGCTTGCACGAATGATGTCCGAGCGCACGCTCGGGGCACTGCCGGGAAACACAGAGCCCAATCCGCGGGAGAATATCAACGCTATAACCCTCCATAGTGGAAAAGAGGTGATCGATCCAAAACGGACCAATCCTCAGGTACATATTTCACCTCCGACCCCTCTTCCCCCTTCTTCGATTACGCCACCTTTACAAATTTTAAATGAAAAAATTATTAAAACGCCCTTGCCATATCCACACAAGATTGATCATGAGCGTAAGGACGCGCAATATGAAAAATTTATTTTATTATTAAAACAAATTCATATTAATGTTCCCTTCTGCGAGGCAATCTCTCAGATGCCTAAATATGCGAAATACTTAAAACAACTTCTTTCCAATAAACAAAAATTAGAAAATATTTCGCATATTTCTCTAAATGCTGACTGCTCAGTGGCTCTTACTAATAAATTGCCCCAAAAAAGAAATGACCCGGGACGGTTCTCCATCCCGTGCCTTTTTGACAATATATTAGTAAAATACGCTCTTGCAGATTTAGGCGCGAGCATTAATTTGATGTCATTCTCGCTCTTTCAAAAATTAGGTTTGGGCACTCCGGCCCCTAGTAAATGCGAATCCAACTAGCGGATCGCTCGGTTAAGTTTCCCGTCGGGGTAGTGGAGGACATACTTGTCCGATTTGATAAGTTTATCTTTCTAGTAGACTTCGTCATCTTGGACATCGAGGAGGACACCGATGTACCAATTATACTCGGTCGCCCTTTTCTCGCTACCTCCCGCACATTAATTGATGTCAGTAACTGTCGTCTCCTCCTTCAGGTAGGAGATGACGAAGTTACGTTCTCTATTAATCCCTCCATAGGAGACTCGTCATCGAGCGATGACTTCTGTTATAATTTAGACACATATCTCGGAGATTGTTCTTCCCCTATTTTTGAGTCTACTTTTTTACACGACGATATTTATGCGCTCGGAAATTTTAAATGCGATGAGGATACCTCTATAGACTTGCCTTTCGAACTAATTGGTAAGAAAGACATAGGAGTTAAAACCTCGTTAGAAGAACGACCCTGCCATGAACTCAAACACCTCCCGATTCACTCAAATACGCCTTTTTAGGAAAAGATGATACCCTTCCCGTTATCATTTCTTCGCATTTGACCGAATCGGAGACTTCCGATTTATTGAGAGTTTTGTTTAAACATCGCCACGCAATTGTGTGGCAAATTTCTGATCTCAAAGGGATTAACCCGTCTTTCTGCACCCATAAGATTTTCCTTCTCGATAATTGCCGCAAAACTATTCAGCTGCACCGACGTCTTAATCCAAACATGAAAGATGTCGTTAAGGCCGAAATTATTAAATTATTAGATGCAGGGATTATTTATCCCATATCAGATAGTACGTGGGTTAGTCCCATTCACGTGGTGCCCAAAAAGGGCGGTCTTACCATAGTGGAGAATAAGCACAATGAACTCGTCCCAACTCGTACTATTACGGGTTGGCGGGTGTGCATCAATTATAGAAAACAAAATGACGCCACCCGTAAGGATCATTTCCCACTACCATTCTTAGACCAAATTTTAGAGCGTTTGTCCGGTCATCCGTATTTTTGTTTTCTTGATGGATTATTGGGGTTTTGCCAAATCCCTATTTCCCCCGATGACCAAGAAAAAACAACTTTTACCTGCCTGTTTGGTACCTTCGCATATCGAAGAATGCCATTTGGCCTCTGCAACATGCCCGCTACATTCCAAAGATGTATGCTGGCGATATTTGGCGAGTTGGTAGGAGACATTATGGAAGTCTTTATGGATGAGTTCTCTGTTTTCGGAAACTCTTTCCCATCCTGTCTTCGTAATTTAAACCGTGTCCTTCAGCAATGTGAGGACACGCATCTTGTTTTAAATTGGGAAAAATGTAACTTTATGGTTCGAGAAGGTTTTGTTCTCGGACATATGATTTCGTATAAGGGGATGGAGGTCGATAAGGCCAAAGTTGAAATTATCGAAAAACTTCCCCCGCCTTCCAACGTTAAATCTATTAGGAGTTTGTTAGGGCACGCGGGCTTTTATAGGCGTTTTATTCAAGAGCTTTCAAAACTAACAAAGCCGCTTAATCACCTCTTGGAAAAGGAATCAAATTTTGTCTTTGATAGCGAATGCGAGTCTGCCTTTAATTTCATAAAACAAAAACTTATCAATTCACCCATTTTAGTGGCGCCTGATTGGACCCTTCCGTTCGAAATTATGTGCGACGCTAGTGATATTGCCGTAGGCGCCGTTCTTGGCCAACGTATAAACAAATATTTTCATCCGATTTATTACTCTAGCAAGACACTCACATCCGCACAAGGAAATTACATGACAATGACAAAGGAAATTTTAGCCGTCGTATTTGCTTTCGATAAGTTTCGCTCGTATATCACGCTATCCAAAGTTATTGTATTTACCGACCATTCCGCCTTAAAATATTTGTTAGTGAAAACGGACGCCAAACCCCGCCTTCTTTAATGGATCCTCCTCTTGTAGGAGTTCGATTTAGAGATCCGGGATAAGAGGTGCGCGAAAAATTTAGCCGCCGATCACCTCTCCCGCTTAGAAAATCCCGCTGCGGAAGCGCTCGTCGAATCTGACATAAATGACAGATTCCCCGAGGAATGCCTCCTTTCCATAACTACTTGTTCATCTTCCACGCCTTGGTTCGCAGATTTTGCGAACTATTTAGTTGCGAGGGTGCTTCCAAAAGACTTTTTGAGCCAGCAAAAGAAGAAATTCTTTTCTGACTTGAAATATTTTTTTTGGGAGGACCCTTCTCTTTTTCGTATCTGCGCGGACCAAGCTGTCTGAAGATGTGTCGGGGGTGTGGAGTGCACGCAAATCCTGAGGCACTGCCACGAGGGTCCAGCTGGTGGGCATTATCAAGCTAACCGGACCGCGCGGAAGACGCTGGAGGCAGGCTTCTTTTGGCCCACTCTATTCAAAGACACTCACAATTTTGTGCGCGCATGCGATAGCTGTCAGCGGTCGGGTAACATCTCTCGTCGCGACGAGATGCCCCAAAATTTGTTTTTAGAATGCGAAGTCTTCTATTTATGGGGCATAGATTTCGTCGGCCCCCTACCTCCATCTTTCAAAAATATATATATTTTAGTAGCGGTCGACTACGTATCAAGGTGGGCGGAAGTGCAAGCTCTCCCCACCAACGATGCGCGAGTCGTCGTTATATTTCTTAAAAAACTATTTTCTCGCTTCGGCACACCGCGCGCTATTGTAAGCGATAGGGGGACGCATTTCTGCAACACCCAGATGGCTAAGACGTTAGCTAGATACGGCGTCACGCACAAACTTGCCACCCCTACCACCAGCAAACTAGTGGCCAAGTAGAGGTAGTAAATTGAGAGATAAAGTGCATATTAGAGAAAACCGTTTCACTTAATAGGAAAGATTGGTCCATCAGCTCGACGATGCGTTGTGGGCTTATCGTACTGCATACAAAACCACAATTGGTTGTATGCTGTATTGATTAGTCTATGACAAAGCGTGTCATCTCCCCGTAGAATTAGAACATAGCGCACTTTGGGCTTTAAAACTCTTAAATCTCGACGCTCACTTAGCCGCCCAAAATAGAAAACTGCAACTAAACAAGCTCAATGAATGGCATGCAAATGCTTACGAGAGCAATAAATTCTATAAGGAGCGTTCTATGTTTTATCATGACCGAAAACTAAAGCCCCAAAAAACTTTTTCTCCGGGCGATCTTGTCCTTCTTTATAATTCACGACTTGGACTTTTCCCCGGGAAACTTAGATCACGCTGGTCCGGCCCCTTCAAAGTTGAAGAGGTTTGGTCATATGGGACCGTACTCGTCTCCCACCCGGATAAAGGCTCGTTTAAGGTGAATGGTCTTCGCTTAAAATTATACATTGCAGGCGATCCTGTGGGCGGTAATTTCGAATCCATAACCCTCCTAGATATATAAACCGCCAAAATAGTCAAGCTACACGACTATAAACAAAGCGCTCCTGGGAGGCACCCCATGTTTATCTTTTTCGCTATTTCTTTACTATTTCTTTGCTATTTTCTTCATAATGCAGGGTTCCTAAACTGCGCCTTCCCAACCTCCTTTTAGGGAAGCTTCTACCGCCCTCTCTTTATTTTTTTTGTACATATTGCCTTTCCTATTTGTTCCGCATACTTACGTTACAACATTGGGGACCATGTTGGACTTAAGTATGGGGGTGTTTTCTCGCTTTATTTTTCGCACTTCTATTTTCTGCACTAAAAAATTTGAAAATGACAATCCCACAAATTTTTTTTCTTTTTATTACAAAAATTCCAAAAAATTATAAAGCAAAAATTCCAAAAAAAATAATAAAAATTAAAAAAATTCCAAAAAAAATACAAAACAAAAATTCCAAAAAATTATAAAACAAAAATTCCAAAAAATTTTATAAAATAAATAAAAAAATTACAAAACATTATAAAACAAAAATTCCAAAAAAATTATAAAACAAAAATTCCAAAAATATTTAGTTTCATTTTGTAAAATCTTTGTAAATATTTTTGTAAATAATCTTCTCTCTCTCCCCCTTCCTTTTCACCAACATTCTTGTAAATAACGTCTCTTTTTCTCGCACTTTTCACAAAAACTTAAAAATCTAAAAAATAGATAATAAGTTAAAAAAAAATCAAAAAAAGAGGAAAACTAAACAAAAATTCAAAAAAAAAGGATAATGGAAGAAAAAAACACAAAAAATGATAAAAACTCTAAAAAACCAAAAAAAAATATTTTGAAATAAATAAATCAAATATACCATCCTTAATTTTCTTGCTATCCAAAAAATTTGTTGTGAGTTTATTTATATGTGAATTTTATTAATTCTTTGTTTGTTATTCGTTTGTTAATTATTGATTGAAAAATTTAAATATTCAGGGTTAAGTTTTAAAGAATTCATTATGTTTTGTTAAAAATAACGAACTCGTTTTAGGCACTACTTCTAATTTTTCATTGATAGAAGCATTTATATTATGTTGGAAAATAACGACTATAGAATTCAATTATGTTTACTTTTAGTTTTCTGAAAAATTGGAACGTACAATTTATTAAGGTTGCTCTCA
Source organism: Platanthera guangdongensis (assembly GCA_039583875.1). Taxonomy (NCBI): domain Eukaryota; kingdom Viridiplantae; phylum Streptophyta; class Magnoliopsida; order Asparagales; family Orchidaceae; genus Platanthera; species Platanthera guangdongensis. The sequence goes on along the minus strand of CM077148.1, from coordinate 113,131,866 downwards.
AATATTTTTTTTAATTAAAAATCTTGTTTTCTTTTCTCCCCTCACTTATCATGACTTACTTAGCATGATAAATTTGTTATCCTTAAAAGATCCTATGTCAATGAGAATAAGATTTCGTTCCGTAAACATAAGCACCCAATAATTTAAAAAGATTATATGTTATGAAGTAAGAGGATAAAATTCATTACTCCTACACATATACATTGGGTTAAATTTTATTATGAAGTTGAAAAAAAATTGATATTAGGAAAATAAGATTTCATTTTCCTAATAATCCAAAAAAATGGAGGTTTGAGAAAAACAATTACCTCACCTCAAATTTCAAATCCTCTTCATAAGCCAACATCAACCCCCTTAGTCAATTTCACGATTCTAGATTTAATTCAATAATATTTTTGAGAGCATAATTTATAAATTGCATTATTTCCAGTAAAACTCCTATAAGCTAAAAGTTCATATAATTCCAAACTATTCTCGTTAATCTAACCATTACAATTATTGCTTTCTATTTGATTATATCAAGAAGTCTTTTGGCCAAAACTTTTGCGCTATTTAAATCATCTTCATAAATTTAGGACTTAACTCTTACACCCCGTTTATTTATTTAGATCTCTCTTATAATTGATTAAGCGGTAGCTAAACTTAGAGTTTTTTCTATTCCTTATAAGTTCACCTCAATATTTTGCTCTGGAATGGCAAAAGCTTAAGTATGGGGTATTTGATAAGTTGTAAATATACATACTTTTATGTACATTAAATATGCCGTTTTACTTTATTTTTGTTATTTTTGTTTATTTTTCTTTATAAAAATGTTTCTTTTTTTGTAAATAATGTTCTAACTTGCTCTATTTTGATTTCCTAAAAAATTTCAGGAAAAGTCAACTTTTGCATAGTACACGCCCGTAACCAGGGCGTGATACGTCAAATACCCGAGAAATGAACCAATTTTGAAGAAATAGCTTGACACGCCCGGTTACACGCCCGTGACATGACCCGTGTCCAGCGCTCGACGATTTCCGCTCGACGATTTCCGCGCTCGCCGATTTCCGTTCGACGATCGTCGAACACCCGTCACGCCCGTGATCTGGGGCGTGACCACTCCATCATGCTCGACGAAATGTTCCTCTCGACGATTCTCCGCTCGACGAAATTTGCATTCGACGATTTCCCACTCGACAAATTTTCCTCTCGATAATTTCCGCTCGACGTTTGTCGAGTGTCGACTCAACCCGACATGCCTAGCGTCACGCCCATGTCCTGGGGCGTGACTTCTCCACCTGGCCCGACAAACTGCCGCCCGCGACTTTCGACACATACGGCGCCCATTTCAACCTCCTCGATACACCAGGTCATACTCCCGTGACCTGGGGCGTGACCGCCGTATTTTCAGCTGCAATGTCACATCGCCGTTAGATCACCGAATTCTGCTGTTGAATAGTGCTGACACGCCCCCAGACACGCCCGTGTCGGAGGGCGTGTACTTGTAAAGTTTTGCCTATAAAAGGGCAGCTGCTGTATGAGTTAAGGGTTCCAAATTTTTGAACCGTTTTGATGCTAAGGGCTGCTGTTTGGAGCTAGTTTTGGGGCTATGTAACGATCTTTCCCCCTCCTTTTCAAGTTTGTTTAAACAATGTAGTCAACTTTTTTGTTAATAAAATCTTTTCTTTTCATTCTTATAATGCTTTGAAAAAATCTCTAAAGGCCTCCTTTTCATCAATCCTAAGTACTTTTGTTTTCATTTTCATAATGCGTGTGCGTGTTTATGAGCTTAAAAATTGCAAAATTTATACTTTCAAATGAAAAACCTTTTGATTTATTTTCATTTTTGTCAACATTTCTACCCATTATAATAGCCATGTTTTGTAATACTCTTTAGAATCGTTTTGACTTAGGGTTTTACTTTCATCTTTTTTTTTTGTTTTACACCTTTTTAACCCGTTTTACAAAGCTTTAAAACTAGATTATGCGTTACTTTAATTTTTTCAACAACTCTCAATTTTAGCAATTACAAAAAAAAAGTTTTGCTCAAACAATTTTTATTTCCACTTTTTTTTCATTTCTCTCAAATTCTAACGGTAAAAATGTAAACGTTTTAATTTTTCGGGCACTTGCCTTTCTCACTTTAATTTGAAAACTTTTTGCTCAAACAATTTTTATTTCGTCTTTTTACGCATTTCTACAGCATTGCAGCGGTAGAAATGCAGTTGTTTTAATTATCCAATAACTTTGTTTTTTTTTTATTTTACGCCCGAGTGCGTGCGTGTATGAGTTAATCTTTATCATCTTATTTAATTTATGCAAGTGTGTGTGTGTGTGTGTGTGTGTGTGTGTGTGTGTTTATTTATGTCGAGTGCGTGAGTAGTTACTTTCAAGAAGAGTGCGTGTATTGTTTTTATTTTCCGCCTACTCATTTGAGTTAAATGGCTGGATTTTATTCAAGCAAGTGTGTGTATTTTTATTTACCACATACTCACTAGGAGTTAAATGGCCGGGCTGCATTTCGCGCCTACTCGTTTGAGTAGGACTTGTAATTTTTATTCTTTATTTTACCTCCTACTCACTTGAGTTAAATGGCTGGCCTTTCTTTATTTTTCCGCCTACTCACTTGAGTTAAATGGACGGACTTTATTTCCCGCCTACTCGTTTGAGTAGGACTTGTACTCACATATATTTTCGCCTACTCGTTAAGAGTTAAATGACGTGTCTTTATTTCCCTGTAAATATTTGAGAAAGCCCTGTAATCGCATTTATTTTCTCCTACTCGTTTGAGTAGGACTCGCTTTCATTTTAGTTCTACTCGTTTGAGTAGGACTTGCAATTTTCAGCTTTTATTTCCTGCCCCCACTCATTTGAGTGGGACTTGTAATTTCAATTAAGCAATTTTCTCTTTCTTGTAACTTAGGTTTATTTCTGTCTCTTTATTATGTGTTTGGATGAATGCGGGTGTGTTTGTTTGTAGTATCTTTTCTAACATTAGGTTATCTTAATTTTCTTCTTATTTTATTTATAACCCTTTAGCGAATAGTTTAGAACGCTCGCATAACCAAACTCATAAGCTGTCCCCATTCCGATGAGTGGCTAATTGTTTTAGCCCTCGGTATCGAAGAGCTTTGGGATTAAAAATGTTTTAAATAACTAAAGGTCTCATGATTCTATTTAATTAAAAAACTTAAGGTTTACCCCGGGTTAACGACGCATAGAACCACATATCGATGTGTGGGCTCTATTTCCGTTATCCATACGCTAGCTAGCCGAGAGGCCGTGCATATGGACAGATCACCCCTGGGTAAATAGAGTTCCGCACTAACCCTCGAGAGAGGAGGCGCGCTAACTCTACCGGATTGGGTTCCCCACCCAATAGCGGGGTTCTTAGCGTACTGCGGGCATTAAGGGGAATCCTTCGTCGGACGAGAACCCGGTCGAATAGCCTTAATATCTAGGTGAGCGATATTCCTAGAGATAGGTGAGCTCATTATTTTGAACCTCCACGGCCAAGTTTTCGTTTTAATTGAATTGAAACTTTAGATCTCTAGTTATTCAAATCTATTTTTAATCCTAATGTAATTCGATACCGAGTGTTAACTCTTCATCGACTCTACTTTTAATATTTTTCCAGCTTTTTCTTAATTAAAAATCGACTTAACTATTTCGGTAAAATAATAGTGCTTTCGGAGCAGTAGGGATAATCAACCCGGTCCCGGGAAATTTACGATCTGGATATTCCCCCGAATATTCTGTATTACTTGCGATAGGTGCACTTGCCTCCCTTTGCAAGCCCGCGGCGATCGACTCATCGAACTAACCACAGTAAGAGTCTGTTCGCGGGCTCAATCAAGTTTTTGGCACCGTTGCTGGGGATAAGCTTTGAGTTCTTATTTTGAATCCGAAGTCTATTACTTTTACCTTTATTTCTAAAAAACTAAAAAAAAACTTAAAAACTTTTCTTCAAAATCCAAAAAAAAGATGTTAATTTTCTACTTTCTATTTACGGGTGTATGACCCGTGGATAGCCTTCAGAGTCCGAAAATTTGGATTTCGATCCTGAGATTGAACGCTCGCTTGCGCGTATTCGGTCTCAATGCCGAAATCCCTCTTTGGATCCCAAAGAATCCATCAGAGAACCCTCTGTCGTTGCTATGTCCGACCCCAATTCGAACGCGACCGTCGAGCGTACAATGTCATATTACGCCCGACCGAATTTGGACGATACTGGGTCCAGTATTGTTCGCCCGACGGTGGCGAACAATAATTTTGAGATCAAATCGAGCGTTATCCAAATGATCCAAAATGCCGTGCAGTTCGATGGACTGCCGGATGAGGACCCAAACGTTCATTTGTCTAGTTTTTTTGGAAATTTGCGATACGTTTAAGATCAATGGCGTCACTGATGATGTCATTCGTTTGCGCCTTTTTCCATTCTCCCTCAGATTCAAAGCTAAGTCATGGTTGAATTCCCTCCCCCGAGGATGTATCACCACCTGGGCCGAGCTTGCGGAGCGGTTCTTAACGAAGTATTTTCCGCCCGCCAAAACTTCAAAGTTGCGGGCGGACATTTCTTCGTTCGTGCAGAATGATTTCGAGTCTATTTTTGAGACTTGGGAGCACTTTAAGGAATTCCTCCGCAAGTGTCTGCACCACACGCTGCCTGCGTGGTTGCAGGTCCAAATCTTCTACAACGGGCTTAATTATCAGACGCGTCAAATGATTTGAAAGAAATAGTGCCTACTCACTTAGAGGGGGGGGGGGTGAATAGGTGAACTTAATCTTTTTAAAATTATAGGCAGAAACACTTAATAATAAGAGTTGTATTTGCAATTCTCTACAGCAATTCAGCACAGAACATACAACAATCACAGAATTAATCACACACAGAGTACACAAAGATTTTATAGTGGTTCCCCAAGGTCTGGGTACATCCACTTTCCCCCTTCGCCTATCTAGTAGTGTACTAGATTCGGCCTAACTGCTCCATTTCTTCTCAGATCCTCAGATCTTACAACTCAGAACCCCTAACAGGTTCCTACAACTCAGAGTGATCCCACTCCTACAACTCAGGCACAAAAGCCCTACCACTCAGTCTTCACCAAGACTTACACTCAGAGAACAAAGTCTCCTACAACTCAGGCACTAGGCCCTACCTCAGTCTTCAATAATACCTACACTCAGAGCACACTGTCTCCTACACTCAGCCTTTATAAAATAGGCTTACAGCTCAGATCCCTTAGGATCCTACAGAAAATAATGTTTACAAAATTTATAATCACAACTCTGAAAGAGAGAGATGAGTTGACTGGTTTCTTGATGAGTTTTTGGAAGAACTTGGCAGAGATCAACCTCCCTTGGCTTTCTTCAAAGCTTCTTGAATTAGAACACAGTAGGGTTGTATCTCTATGCAGATGATCTTCAATCAACTGCTGTCTTGAGATTCTGATTTCAATCTGAATCTTCCTTATCAGCCTGGTTCAACAGCTAGTCTTCTTAGAAGGAGCTCTCTCTCTCCAACTTCTTAGATCTTCTCTTGAAGGTCTTCTTCTTGTTGTGTTATCTTTCACTTCATTAATTGATTGCTTCTGTTGAAGGAGAAAGGTCTTTAAATAAGATTTCTCCATGGTGACCGGCTGATCCGGTTTCTAACAACTTTCTGACAGCTCTGACAGTTGCAGTTGACCGGTTGAAGTGGCAGCTGTCAAGTCATCCAGTCACTTCTTGAAATCTCTGTCACTGTCTGAAAGTGTCGAGACAAGTAGACTAAGTGTCGACACAAGTAGACTAAGTGTGGACACCAGCCTTCATGGTTTCTACACAACTCCTTGTGTTGATGTAACATCTTCTCGACACCGCTTCTTCAGAATGTGTCGACACTGATCCTGTGTGTTGACACAAGCCTTCTGTTGAATGTGTCGACACTGGTTGAGTGTGTCGACACAAATACTTCTTCAATACTTAGTTGATTTCTGCTGTGTGTCGACACAACTCCTTTGTGTCGACACATCTTCTTGTGTTGAGACTTTGCTAAGTGTCGACACATCTCCTTTGTGTCGACACATTCCTTCATGTGTTGAAACTTTGCTGAGTGTTGACACATCTCCTTTGTGTCGACACTTGTACATAAACTTTGTTAAAGTTTGCTGACTGTTGACATAGCTTCCTGGTGTCGACACATGTACTTGAACTTTGTTGATGTTTGCTGAGTGTCGACACAACCTCCTAGTGTCGACACATATACTTGAACTTTGTTGAAGTTTGCTGAGTGTCGACACAGTCTCCTAGTGTCGACACTTTTGCTGTCGACAAAGTTTCTCTGGGTGTCGACACTGCTTCTAAGTGTCGACACTGATTATGTAGATAATTCTTCACTGTGTGTCGACACTGTCTGTATGTGTCGACACTTTCCTTCTGGTGTCGACTCTGCCTTCCTAGTGTCGACACAATTACTCCAAGTGTCGACACAAGCCTTCTTAAGTGTCGACACTTTTCTTCTAGGTGTCGACACATGGACTTAGAATCTTTTATGCTTTCCCTGCAATTACTTAACCTGCACACATAAACTCAAAGCACATCAAATACATCTTGATGTATATCATTGAGTAGGGTGAGGCTTCTTCAAATCAGGTACATATATTCCAATGTACCCAACAATCTCCCCCTATTTGGAGAAGTCATAACCCTTAGTCAATGATATACACCATACATAAAAAATTCTCAGTATGATGTAAAACAGTATTATATGACAGAGAAAATATTAAACATGTATAAACATAACATGTTTAATCAATTAACTCAGAACAATAATGTAATAGATTGATCATATAACATTGTTCTTACAACTCCAAATATTTTCATTAATCAAAAGTTTACATAGAGTTAAATACAAATGATTACAAATTGTAAACTTAAGAAAATTTCTATCCTATGGCTGGTCTGGCTCCTTGATAACAATCACCTTTCCAGATTGAACCTTTGCTTGAACTGGAGCATCATTATCATCAACAGGCTTCTTCCCTTTGAGATCTTTCTTTTTCAGCTCTTCATCCTTTATCTTCTGCCTTTCAAAATAGTGATAAGTCTTAGGGAAATACTTACTAGGCTCTTGTGCATTAGGAGGTAGCTTTCCCTGTTTAGCCTTCCTTCTATATTGTACTATGACCTCTTGCCTATTCTCATGTTTTCTCCACTCCTGTTCAGAATACCATTTGCCTCTATCCAGGATATTGTCCTTAGCAGCCTTCCAAGCAGTCAATATGATATTCCTAGATATGGGGATCCATTGTTCAAAATCTGGCCTTAATTCAACTTGTTCTCTGAACCTTTTCTTAGATAATTGGGCCTCTTGTTCTTTTAGAAATGCCTGTTGCTCTTTTAGGATTACCTCTGGCATAGGATGGACTACCTTCTCTATAATAACATTCTGATTACCCTCAGGAGGACTATACATAGACTGTACCTCCTGATGTACCATGTCAAAATCTGCAGGAGGATATATCACTTGAGCCACTTCAGCTTGCTCTCCTCCAAAGTATGCAGGATTTATTCCAGACTCTGCCACATTGTCATCACCACATAAAGGTGGATATCCAAGGGTGGCTCTGATGGAGTTTGAAATCCATTTTGCATGATCAGAGCCGGCTTTGACTAATATCCTCTCCCCCTTTATGACTTCTCTCTCTATGTGATCCCTAAGATCATCTTTCTGGAATCTGATTTGAGCATTCAAATAATTAACTCCATCCTTATAAAAAGGTTTTAACTTTTGTAGCTTGTCAGTAATTGCCTTCTGAGAATCTTCAATGGCAGTTTTTACAGCAGTGAGACTCTCCTGTAATTTCTTATCAAATTCTTCTTTGGCAGTGGCACTTACTGCAGACTGTGCAGTAGCTATATTTTTCATTTCAATTACAATAGCATTATGTGAAGCAGTGAGATTATCATTCATCCTTATCTAGTTTTCCAGTAAATAGCCTTGTTTGACTGTCAGATCATCAATCTGTTTCTTGAGATTCTCTTGATGAGTAGCTAGATAGACTACTGCATTTCCTCCTTTATGGAAGCAGTCAGTCATTTCCTTATTGTTTTGATTCACTTCAAATATTATAGATTTGATGTCTTGTGATAGATAAAATTGTAGGGATTTATGCCCTTCATCCATATACTTTTCTAAAGCTTTTCTTTGCTCATCTAGCTTAATCTACAAAGCCACCATCAGTGAACTATAATCAGTAGATGGGGAAGGCTGTGGAGCAAGTGTCTGCAGTACTTTCTTGTAGTTCTGGCTTCTTCTCTTGAAGACTTGGAACTTCCTTTTCTTGGCTCTAGCAGCCTCTTCATCCTCTGAAGCAGAAGTGCTAGCAATATCTACTCTATCCTTAGGACTAGGAGGTAGTTACTTCTCAGTCCTTTGTATTTGCTCAGCATCCTTTGGCTACACAGTCTCTTGTCTAGACAGCTCCTCTACATGCTCCCTCTCAAGGTTTACCTGCTCCCCCTCAACAGCTGCTTTTTCCCCCTCTAAGTCAGTCTGTATTAGATCAGGGAATAGCTCCTCTAGAGTAAACTCATGTTGTGGTTGGATTGGTGAATCTCTGTGCTCAAGAGCATCTAATACCTCTCTATCAGCAACTGATGTGTCCTCCATGACCACATCCTGGGGTTGACTATGTATCTGTGTTTACCGATTAACATCATGTAATGAATCAGTCAAAACTTCATCCTCAATAGTGAAATCTAATTGATTAATTTCAGTGATTACCTCTAGAATGGTTTGGGTAGACCTTTCACTCTCTAGTTGAGTTGGCTCTTCCACATGTAGAGGCTCCCCTGGAGTGGATCCAGGTGAATTGGGATTGCTGAGGGTATCACCCCCTGCCTCTGAGCATCTCCTTGTCTTGCCGGTGACTGTCCAACATTGTCATCTCCTCCATCATCAGAACTAAAAACCACTTGTTCTTCAGAGATACCTGAGGATTCTTGAGACACAATGGCTGTGTTCTTCTTCTTCTTCTTCTGAGGTGTTGACTTTTCTGGAGTTGGCAGTTCCTTTGTCAATACTCTATCCCATCTTGAGAAAATTCTCATATCCATTCTTCTCATGTGGTTTATCTTTGAACCTGCAGCTTGGTTCATCACTTCAGGTATACTGCCAGCTAAGTATAGACTCAGAATTCTTCCCAGATTGGGTTTCTTCAGGCTCTCTTTTATCTTATCAAACATAACTACTGACCAATCAGTATTAAGTTTGAAGATTATCCTTGTCATCAAACTGAACATATGAGCTGAAATTCTGTCATGTCCTTCAGGCTTGCTCAGGATGACCTTGCCAACTATTTCAGACAAGAATTTGCCCTGCATGTTCATGCCTTTCCTGTTGAAAACTGATCCAATTTTCAGGTTTGAGTCTAATCCACACCATTTCAATGCATCTCTATTCTTAGAAGCAGATACATCTTCTTCCTCTTTTGTTCTTGGTAGTTGAAGTACCTTTCTTAGACTTTTTTGTGTGACCTTGACTTTTGTCCAATGGACTCTGGACTTAATTTTGAGTCTAGTATCATCAAGTGAGGCTGCACTCAAGAATTCAAGAACCTCCTTCTTCCAGATCTTGATAGGTTCCGATACAAGATACTCTAGTCCAGAGTCAGCAATTAGGGTTACCACACCTTTGATTTCAGGTTTTGCGTCATCAAAGGCGTGACACACGAGCTCATATCCTTCGTTAATGTTCTCTTCTAGCTTGTGCGCCATTAGGGTTTGAAGAAATTTTGAATTTAGAGAAGAGAGATGTCGACGCACAAGTTTGGTCTCGAGACTAAGGTGAGCGTGTCGACAAACAATGGGGAAAACCTATTTATACCTTTCTAAAATTGAAGGTGAAAAGGCGCATTAACATACTTGAATTGTGTCGACACTGTTGAAAAGTGTCGACACTTACTTAAAATGTCTCGACAACTATGTGTCGACACAAATATAGTCGACAGAATATATGTGTCGACACTTATACATCTCAGCCCGACACTTAGTCGAGACTCTACTAAACTAATTCTGTGTAAATCCTAAGTGTCGACACCACCCTGGATGTGTCGACACTTACACTGCATGTGTCGACACTAATTCTCTGAAGTGTCGACACTGACTTTCTAGATGTGTCGACACCATTTCTCTGAAATGTCGACACCACTTCTATGTGTCGACACAGACAACTCTGTGTGTCGACACTATTTTACTTAGCCAATTTTTGTAAACTATTCTAAGTTTATCATCCCTAATTCAATTTTAAACTTATTGAATTTGGCTTCATCTAAGGGCTTAGTATACATATCAGCTAACTGATTATCTGTATTTATATACTCTAAGGAAATGTCTCTTTTTCTACATGTTCTCTTACAAAATGATATTTTATTTCTATGTGCTTAGTCCTACTATGGGAGACAGGATTATTTGCAATAGAAATGACACTAGTAGAATCACAAAATAAAGGTGTTCTACTTACTTGAATACTATAATCTTCTAGCTGGTGTTGTATCCATAGTAGTTGTGTACAGTAGCTTCCTACAACAATATACTCTGACTCAGCTGTGGAGATAGCCACACTGGTCTGCTTCTTGCTACACCAAGACACCAGCCTTCCACCTAGAAATTGACAAGTTCCTGTAGTACTCTTTCTATCTTCCTTGCAGCCTGCAAAATTTGCATCTGAATAACCTGTCAGTTCAAAATCTCCATTCCTAGGGTACCAAATGTAACGCCCCGAAACTCAAATGAGCAAAGGGGGACGTTTTGGGCCAGTTTGGGTTCTGGCAGAACGCACACGGCCTGGGACACGGGCGTGTCAAGCGTGTGTCGACACTTAGCCGTGAAGTCGTCGAGTTATACTCGACGATTCGTCGAGAATGGGCACACGGCCTGCGACACGGGCGTGTCGCAGGGCGTGTCGACCCGTGTCGACGATGGTCCCGGGGAGTCGTCGAGATTCACTCGACGATCGTCGAGACAAGGAATACGGCCTAGGACACGGGCGTGTCCAAGGCCGTGTCATCATGTCGTCGATCTTCCCTCGACGAAATGTCCCGTGTACACGGCCTGGGGTCCAGGCGTGTCAAGGTGACACGGGCAAGGACACGGGCGTGTCCTAGGACCCGTGTAGTGCTCGGGTTGAAAACGGGGGAAAAATCATGGGGTACACGGCCGGCCTCACGGGCGTGTCAGCTGGAACACGGGCGTGTCAGCTCGAACACGGGCGTGTTCGATACCCGTGTGAGGGTCCAGGAGATTCGATTTTGACGGCGAATGCGGCACACGGCCCTGGACACGGGCGTGTGCCAGGCCGTGTTCGGTCCAGATTGGGCATTTCAGCCCCGAATCAAAACCGTTCGTTTCCTTGATTGAAGATCTAACGGCTGGGGATGGTTCCTGAGAGGATATACCCAGGTTTGACTTAGAAAATCCATCACTTTCTTACCTTTTTCATCTCTCCAAACCCTTGGAGAAAGAGGAGAGCCCTTGGAGGAAGAAGAGCTAGATCCGCCATTGGAGGAGCTTCGGAGCTCCGAATCGCAAGCCGACTCCGGATCCACGGAGGCAACGCAAGTGCGGTGATTTCTATCCGATTACTTTTTGATGGTGCCAAAGAGGAACTCAAGGGTAACGATCCTCATCTTGAGCATGAATCGCTCCTTTTCTTAGCATAGGAAGCCCGCTCTCGTGAGTTTGCGGAGAGTTGGAGGCGTTCCTTCGGGTAGATATGTAAAGTCCTCGTTGTTTAGAGTCCGTATGCGAGAACGGACGTAGGCATTTTGTGTGAAGCCTACCCGGACATGTTAGTCTGGATCGGTGTTGTTGCATTGCATAAGGCCAGAGAAGACTCCGTGCTATTGGGTGTTTTTCGGGTTTTCTATGCGGTAGATTGCAGCAGGGAGCCTTGGGCACTAACCCAAAGGTGAACCCGGAAAACTGGGCGGATACGAGATCTTGCCAACTTGGTGGCCTGAGAGCCAACTTGAACATAACGTAGTTATGTGACTTGCGGTAGAATGGGACTCGGCGAAAGTTTGACCCGCGCAAATGGCTTAAATTGTCGTTGCGATGTGAGCACGGGTTAGATGGAACCGTACCCGCTCTATGTCGTTCGGGTTAGAGAGACCTAAGGTTACGTGGCACTCGCCGTTGGCATAGATGTGAGTCTTCGGCGGTCAATGGCTTAAATTGACGTGACCAATGCCAGGAAGACAAATTGCTCATAGGTTTGGCCGTCTAAGTGGCGGTGGTGAGTCCGGAATGTTAATGGCTTTAATTGACGTAACATCGACCGGTTCACCGAGAATGTGCCCTGAGTGCACGGGACATGTGGTCGTACGAGCCAACGTCTGTGATGAAATGGCTATGGTTATATGCATTGCTCGCTTGTGCTAATGAAATGCAGGGAAGGAGCATCGCCGCCCCGAGTTGGGGGCGGGATCGTTATAATTTGGTCAGCATTGCTGACCGTTGCCTTGTTTGCCACCGTGCGGTGGTTTGTTGCTTGCAGGTGCAGCTGGACCAAGCGGTCAATAGCGGGCTAAAGCCCTTTTTGCGAAGCTGGCCCTCGAAGGCCCAAGTGGAAATATTTTCTGTTTTATTCATGTATGACCGGCCTGCGTGCCGAGGTTTGTAAATCATGTATTATTCAAGTGAAACATTCTGTAAGGCCTAAAGGCCGATTTTGGGTATTTTGTATACATTCCTAATTTTGTACTAGTGGACATTCGTGCTCTAATGCTGGGTTCTTGTTTACAACTTATATAAACTGCTTCCGCTAGAATGCTCTGTGTAGGACGTTGAGATTGGTTGGATGGTTTCCATACGTAACCACCCGGTCTGTCTGTGGTATATGGCGTCGGGCCCCGGCCGGACCTACTGCTATATGCTATGCGACGGATAGGGGGTGTTACAATTTGGTATCAGAGGGAGGTTTCGATCCTCCGACCTGTGGGTTATGGGCCCACCACAATTTAGTATCAGACTACTGGTTTTGGTCGGGCTTAAACTGAATTCGTGGCCGAATTCTTTTTAAGGGGTGGTGAGCACATGGCGTGCGTCATCGTTATAATGGTAAAAGAACCCATGAATGTCCACTTAGGAATGAAAATACTTGTGTTTGAGGAACCTGCGTGTTCCTATAATTGTTGTTTGCAATGTTATGTGGTCGCTTAACGGTGTTTTGTACCACTATAGGTGACCAGAAGTGGTGTTGGGCCATCAGAACGCCGAGTTTCTGAGGCTAGCAGTGCACCGGATGTTGCTCCTGCAACACCTCTGTCGGCTGAGAATATACGTTTGGTGGCTGAAGCGGTGTTGGCCGTGATTAATGCGCAGCCTGGAAGGCAAGTGCAGCAGCCCGCTCCTGTGATGGAGCAAGTACCTCTGCAAGAGGCTGAGCCGAGGAGGGTGGAGCAAGTGGTTGCGGAACCAATAGTGCCAAGGAGGGCAACTGAGAGGCAGTTGAAGCATGTAATGAGCTTTAACCCTCCGTTATTCTCGGGGTTGGGAACCCCATCTCTTGCTGAAGACTGGCTCTCTAGGGTGAAGAGAGTCATGACGGCGATGGAGACGGAGGAGTGGCAAATGACCACCATCGCTACGTTCCTACTGGACGGTGAAGCAAGGATGTGGTGGGAAGGATTGGAGCTGCATCATTTGAGAGGTAGACAACTGATAGACGTTCCGATAGAAGAGTTCTCGGGATTGTTCTTAGCAAGATACCTCCCTTCTACTCAGAGGATTTCAATGGAGAATGAGTTCCTGAAGTTGGTGCAGGGTGAGAGGAGCGTGGATGAATATCTGCACGAGTTTACGCGGTTGAGTCGTTATGCTAGCTCCACCATCATGGATGACGAGCGCAAGACTAATCGTTTTTATGAAGGCTTGAGGGATGAGCTGAGACTATTACTGTCGGGGCCGATGACGCAGGGTTTCTTAACCTTGGTCAATACTGCCCGGTCCTTGGAGAAGGACATGAAGAGCGTGCAAGCGAAGAAAAGCTTGAGTGAAAAGAAATCTGAGTTCAGAGTGCCGACTACTTCAAAGTCCGGCTATCGGAGGGCTTTCAAGAAGCATAGGACTTCGGGTCCAGCTCCTTCTGGTGCTTCTGGGGCGACTACGAGTCGGACCCCGGGCGTGTGTTTTACATGCGGGAAGTCGGGGCACTTTGCCCGTGATTGTTGGAGCGGACGTCCTAAGTCCGAGAGGAGGCCGGGAGACACATATGAAGAGAAGGGAAAGGCGGTGGAGTCGACCGCATCCCACTATGCTCCGGCTCAACCAAGGGTCTACAATCTTGGCCAACAGGAGGCCATTAAACAAGCTGATGTGGTGACAGGTACGGTTTAATTTATAGCAAGTCAATTTCCTTTATATGCTTGTTATGCACATGTTACCTTACCACTACTTGTTTAGGATTTGTATTGATTTGTGAAAATCCGGCACGAGCACTCTTCGATACGGGAGCTTCACACTCCTTCTTGTCCGAAGGATTTATATTATGCATCGGGGTCCCTTCCTCGATGGCGAAGGATAAGTTGGATGTGTTGTTGCCCAACGGGTGTTCGATGCGAGCGGATAGGATCTGCGATGTTAAGATTCGTATTGGGGAGCAGGAGTTCGACCTGCGAGCGTCTTTACTTCCGTTAGTGGAGTTCGACATTATATTTGGCATGGACTGGCTCTCGGAGCAGCAGGCCCATATAGATTGTGGTAGCACGGAAGTTAAGCTGGGAGCGAGTCGTGAGACGACGTTTACGGGCTTAAAGGGGTCGAGCAAGACGTTGTTTTCTGCTCTTCAGGTGGTGAAGGCGGTTCGTGCCGGAGCAGAACTGTTCTTTACACTAGTGGAGGTTGCAAAGCCGAAGCCCGCTTTGGATTGTATTTCAGTGGTATCGGAATACCCTGATGTGTTCACCGCAGATCTTCCTGGAGCCCCACCTCAACGGGAGATAGATTTCACGATCGAGCTAGTGCCAGGTGCAAAGCCAGTGTCACGATCTCCGTATCGCCTAGCGCCTAAGGAAATGGCGGAGCTGAAAGTTCAACTGCAAGAGTTGTTGGAGCAAGGGTATGTGCGCCCGAGTTCTTCGCCTTGGAGCGCACCGGTCCTCTTTGTTAAGAAGAAGGACGGAAGCTTGAGGTTGTGTATTGATTATCGGGAGCTAAACAAGCTGACTAAGAAGAACAAGTACCCGATCCCTAGGATTGATGATCTCTTTGATCAGTTAGTCGGGTCGACGGTGTACTCGAAGTTAGATCTCAAGTCTGGGTACTATCAGCTGCGGATAAGGGAGAGTGATATCCCGAAGACAGCGTTTAGTACGAGATACGGGCATTATGAGTTTACGGTCATGCCGTTTGGGCTGACTAATGCGCCGTCAGTATTCATGGATTTGATGAACAGGACGTTCAGGGAGTACTTGGACCATTTCGTGATCGTCTTCATCGACGATATTTTGGTGTACTCGCAAAGTGAGGAAGATCACTTCAAGCATCTTCATTTGGTGTTGGAGACGCTACGGAGAAACCAGTTGTATGCCAAGTTCTCGAAGTGCGAGTTTTGGCTATCCTCAGTGGCGTTCCTGGGGCATATAGTGAGTGGAGAGGGTATTGCGGTGGATCCGGCAAAGATTGTTGCGATACGGGAGTGGCCTGAGCTTGCTACGGTAGCAGAAGTCCGGAGCTTTTTGGGGCTTGCCGGTTATTATAGGCGCTTCGTAGAGAACTTCTCGCGGATAGCGCTACCTCTCACTACTTTGACGAGGAAGGAGCATACGTTCGTTTGGGCGCCGGAGTGCGCGCGAGCTTTTGAGGAATTGAAGTGTCGGTTGACCACGGCGCCTGTGCTGAGTTCGCCATGTGGAACCGAAGGCTATGAGATATATAGCGATGCTTCGGGCAGCGGTTTAGGTTGTGTGCTACTGCAGCACAGAAGCGTGATAGCTTATGGCTCGAGACAGCTAAAAGTACACGAGAGGAATTATCCGGTCCATGACTTGGAGTTAGCGGCCGTGATTTTTGCCTTGAAGCTGTGGAGACACTATTTGTACGGTGTGAAGATTGATATCTACACCGATCACAAGAGCCTAAAGTACCTGATAGATCAGAAGGATCTGAATATGCGGCAGCTTAGATGGATGGAGTTCCTGGGGGACTATACATTCAAGATCCACTACGTGTCTGGCAAAGGGAATGCGGTTGCGGACGCGTTGAGTCGCCGAGCCCCAGCTCAAGCCAATTGGCTATCGGTGCATGATGAGCGGTTGGTGTGGGAGTTGGAGGCGCTGGAGATTGTTTGTGTGGACAGACAAGCAAGTGTTGAAGCAGTTCTGAATTAGACTGAAGTCCAATATGACCTGGCTGATCGTATTCAGCAGGCTTTGGATATGGATGCTCATATGAAGCAGTTCATGATAGAGGCTCTGGATGGGTCAAATTCCCAATTCGTCGTGGAGGACGGATTGCTTTGGAAAGACGGTCGTCTGTGCGTCCCTTGTGTGGGCAATTTATGGGTGGAGCTGTTGTACGAGGCGCACCATACCAAGTACTCAATTCACCCGGGGAGCACGAAGATGTACCGTGATATAAAGAAACTATTTTGGTGGCCGGGTTTGAAAAAGGATGTGGCGCTATACGTAGCAAAGTGCCAAACCGGTGCCTTGGTAAAGGCGGAGTGCCAAAAGCCGGGAGGATTCCTTAAGTCCTTGCCTATTCCGGAGTGGAAATTTGACGACATCTCTATGGATTTTGTGCACGGTTTGCCAAGGTCGCAAAAGGGGAACGACGCCATTTGGGTGATCGTGGATCGATTAACGAAGGTGTCGCATTTTATTCCGCATAGGAAGGTTGATCTGGTGGAGAAGCTGGCAAAGCTATATGTGGATAACATAGTGCGGCTTCATGGTGTGCCCCGCAGCATCGTGAGTGACCGAGATGGGCGGTTCACGTCCAATGATTGGAGGCTGGTGCAGCAAATGTTGGGAACTAAGTTGAAGTTCAGCACAGCCTTCCATCCGCAAACAGATGGGCAGACCGAGAGGGTCAATAGAACCATGGAAGACATGCTTCGCATGTGTGTCTTGGATTTCGGAAAGCAATGGGAAGACCACCTTTATTTGGTGGAGTTCGCATACAACAATAGCTACCAAGCAAGTATTCAGATGGCGCCCTTCGAGGCCCTATATGGTAGAAGATGTCGCACGCCGTTGTCTTGGA
The DNA here is from genome assembly GCA_039583875.1 of Platanthera guangdongensis. NCBI lineage: Eukaryota > Viridiplantae > Streptophyta > Magnoliopsida > Asparagales > Orchidaceae > Platanthera > Platanthera guangdongensis. The sequence continues at coordinate 113,114,640 of CM077148.1, read as the reverse complement.
TAGAAACGGGTGAGTCAAAGTTGTATAAGCGATCGGAAGTAGAGGGTGCTACTTCTTTGGTGAGAACCATTCGGGAGAGGTTGCTTATCGCTCAGGACCGGCAAGCAAAGTACTATAATGCCAAGCACAGGAATGTGGAGTTCGCTGTGGGTGATTATGTATACTTAAAGATCAAGCCATTCAAGGGTGTCTCGCGGGTGCGGCGGTTGAAAAAGCTAAGCCCAAGATACCTTGGACCGTTCGAGGTTCTGGAGCGAGTTGGAGAAGCGGCCTATAGATTGAAGCTTTCAGTGGAGCTAAGTGGTTTACACGATGTATTCCATATTTCGGTGCTTCGGAAGGCGGTGCAAGAGCCTACGCAAGTGATCGCGGTCGATCAAGTGCCGGTGGAAAGTGGGCTAACGACAAAGGTCAAGCCCGTGCGGATTGAGGACTCGGAGGTCAAGCGGCTACGCAATAAAGAGATCAGGATGGTCAAGGTCCGGTGGGACAATTGCGGTCGTGAGGAGCTCTCTTGGGAACGAGAGCAGACTATGCTTGACGAATATCCGGAGTTGTTCGGCTCAGGTACAAATTTTGTTTTTGTACAAGTTTTTCCCTTTATGTAATTTCGTGGGCGAAATTCTTTTAAGAGGGGTAGAGTTGTAACGCCTTGAAACTCAAAGGAGCAAAGGGGGACGTTTTGGGCCAGTTTGGGTTCTGGCAGAAGGCACACGGCCTGGGACACGGGCGTGTCCCAGGGCGTGTCAAGCGTGTGTCGACACTTAGCCGCGAAGTCGTCGAGTTATACTCGACGATTCGTCGCGAATGGGCACACGGCCTGCGACACGGGCGTGTCGCAGGGCGTGTCGACCCGTGTCGACGATCGTCCCGGGGAGTCGTCGAGATTCACTCGACGATCGTCGAGACAAGGAACACGGCCTAGGACACGGGCGTGTCCAAGGCCGTGTCATCAAGTCGTCGATCTTCCCTCGACGAAATGTCTCGTATACACGGTCTGGGGTCCAGGCGTGTCAAGGTGACACGGGCAAGGACACGGGCGTGTCCTAGGACCCGTGCAGTGCTCGGGTTGAAAACGGGGGAAAAATCATGGGGTACACGGCCGGCCTCACGGGCGTGTCAGCTGGAACACGGGCGTGTCAGCTCGAACACGGGCGTGTTCGATACCCGTGTGAGGGTCCAGGAGATTCGATTTTGACGGCGAATGCAGCACACGGCCCTGGACACGGGCGTGTGCCAGGCCGTGTTCGGTCTAGATTGGGCATTTCAGCCCCGAATCAAAACCGTTCGTTTCCTTGATTGAAGATCTAACGGCTGGGGATGGTTCCTGAGAGGATATACCCGGGTTTGACTTAGAAAATCCATCACTTTCTTACCTTTTTCATCTCTCCAAACCCTTGGAGAAAGAGGAGAGCCCTTGGAGGAAGAAGAGCTAGATCCGCCATTGGAGGAGCTTCGGAGCTCCGAATCGCAAGCCGACTCCGGATCCACGGAGGCAACGCAAGTGCGGTGATTTCTATCCGATTACTTTTTGATGGCGCCAAAGAGGAACTCAAGGGTAACGATCCTCATCTTGAGCATGAATCGCTCCTTTTCTTAGCATAGGAAGCCCGCTCTCGCGAGTTTGCGGAGAGTTGGAGGCGTTCCTTCGGGTAGATATGTAAAGTCCCCGTTGTTTAGAGTCCGTATGCGAGAACGGACGTAGGCATTTTGTGTGAAGCCTACCCGGACATGTTAGTCTGGATCGGTATTGTTGCATTGCATAAGGCCGGAGAAGACTCCGTGCTATTGGGTGTTTTTCGGGTTTTCTACGCGGTAGATTGCAGCAGGGAGCCTTGGGGACTAACCCAAAGGTGCACCCGGAAAACTGGGCGGATACGAGATCTTGCCAACTTGGTGGACTGAGAGCCAACTTGAACATAACGTAGTTATGTGACTTGCGGTAGAATGGGACTCGGCGAAAGTTTGACCCGCGCAAATGGCTTAAATTGTCGTTGCGATGTGAGCACGGGTTAGATGGAACCGTACCCGCTCTATGTCGTTCGGGTTAGAGAGACCTAAGGTTACGTGGCACTCGTCGTTGGCATAGATGTGAGTCTTCGGCGGTCAATGGCTTAAATTAACGTGACCAATGCCAGGAAGACAAATTGCTCATAGTTTTGGCCGTCTAAGTGGTGGTGGTGAGTCCGGAATGTTAATGGCTTTAATTGACGTAACATCGACCGGTTCACCGAGAATGTGCCCTGAGTGCACGGGACGTGTGGCCGTACGAGCCAACGTCTGTGATGAAATGGCTATGGTTATATGCATTGCTCGCTTGTGCTAATGAAATGCAGGGAAGGAGCATCGCCGCCCCGAGTTGGGGGCGGGATCGTTATAATTTGGTCAGCATTGCTGACCGTTGCCTTGTTTGCCACCGTGCGGTGGTTTGTTGCTTGCAGGTGCAGCTGGACCAAGCGGTCAATAGCGGGCTAAAGCCCTTTTTGCGAAGCTGGCCCTCGAAGGCCCAAGTGGAAATGTTTTCTGTTTTATTCATGTATGACCGGCTTGCGTGCCGAGGTTTGTAAATCATGTATTATTCAAGTGAAACATTCTGTAAGGCCTAAAGGCCGATTTTGGGTATTTTGTATACATTCCTAATTTTGTACTAGTGGACATTCGTGCTCTAATGCTGGGTTCTTGTTTACAACTTATATAAACTGCTTCCGCTAGAATGCTCTGTGTAGGACGTTGAGATTGGTTGGATGGTTTCCATACGTAACCACCCGGTCTGTCTGTGGTATATGGCGTCGGGCCCCGGCCGGACCTACTGCTATATGCAATGCGACGGATAGGGGGTGTTACACCAAAGGCCTAGATAAGGTGTGCCCTTAAGATATCTCAAAATTCTTTTGACTGCTGTCAAATGAGATTCTTTAGGGCTAGCTTGGTACCTAGCACAGACACATGTAGAATACATGATATCTGGTCTACTAGCAGTCAGATATAGTAGGGAGCGAACTATCCCTCTATACAAAGTTTCATCTACAGGTTTCCCTGCATCATCCTTGCTTAAAGACATTGCTGACCCCATAGGAGTTTTCATGGTAGTGGATGATTCCATACCATACTTCCTTATCAATTCTAGGGTGAACTTAGACTGGCATATGGATAATCCATCTTCAGTCTGTCTAACTTGGAGACCCAAGTAGAACTTCAGTTCCCCCATACTGCTCATTTCAAATTGTCCTTGCATGAGTTTTGCAAACTTTCTGCAAAGACTACTTTCTGTAGACCCAAATATGATGTCATCTACATATATCTGGACTAAGATAATCTTGCCTCTAGATTCCCTAAGGAATAGAGTCTTGTCTATTTTCTCCCATGAGAATTTGTTCTCAATGAGGAAAATAGACAGGGTTTCATACCAAGCCCTAGGGGGCTTGTTTTAACCCATATAAAGCCTTCCTAAGTCTATATACATAATCAGTTTTAAGAGAATCTACAAAACCTGATACCTGCTCTACATAGACTTCTTCCTTCAGGTTTCCATTCAGAAAAGCTGACTTAACATCCATTTGATATACCTTAAATCCTTGATATGTTGCATAGGCAAGGAACATCCTTATTGCTTCCAGTCTTGCTACTGGAGCAAAGGTTTGATCAAAATCAATACCTTCTTCCTACCTATATCCTTTTGCAACTAGTGTAGCTTTATTCTTTATAATAATTCCATTCGCATTCAACTTGTTCCTAAAGATCCATTTAGTTCCAATAATGTTGTGGTCCTTTGGTTTAGGAACTAGCTCCCAGACCTTGCATCTTTTGAACTGGTTCAACTCCTCTTGCATGGCCTCAATCCAATGAGGGTCTAGGATTGCTTCTTCAAATTTCTTTGGCTCTACTTGGGATAGAAAGCTGGAGTAGAGAACTGAACTTAGATTCCTGCTCCTTGTTTGTACCCCTTGTCTGAGATCTCCAATAATTTGATTGGCTGGATGATCTTTTAAATGCCTATTTGCTGGAGGCAGCCTGTCTTCTGGCTGTACACCTTCAGCTTCTTCATTCAACTGCACCTCCTGGTCTTCTTCAGCAACAGGAGTATCTTGTACTCCACCTGGACAGCAGCCACCATCTTCCACTTGCTGACTTGCAGAAGAACCTTCTGTTAAGGTAAGCTTCTCCATTCTCTCAGTTACACCTGTAGAGCTGCAAACACTTCTAGGCAATTCATTGTTAATGAGCCTTGATTCATCAAAAACTACATGTACTGACTCTTCTACAACTTGAGTAATCAAGTTGTAGACCCTATAAGCCTTACTGTTGTTGCTGTACCCAACAAAGATCCCCTCTTGGGATTTGGCAGCAAACTTGGTTAGATAAGACTTACCATTGTTAAGGATATAGCACTTGCAACCAAATATCCTGAAATAGGATAGATTTGGTTTTCTGCCCTTCACAATCTCATAGGGGGTCTTCTTGTGGCTCTTGGTGATAGTAGCCCTATTGATTACATGACATGCAGTATTAATTGCCTCAGCACAGAAATATTCTGGGAGAGAAGTGTCACTCAATAGGGTTCTACCAGCCTCTATCAAGGTTCTATTTTTCCTTTCAGCAATACCATTTTGCTGAGGTGTTCTTGGTGAGGAAAATTCCTGAAAAATTCCAAACTCTTCACACAGTTTTGTCATACGTTCAGACTGAAATTCAGTACCATGGTCACTTCTGATTTTGACCACTATACTGTTCAATTCATTCTGAATTTGTTTAATAAAACTATACAAGATACTTGGTGTTTCAGATTTTTGCCTTAGGAAGAACACCCAGGAATACCTTGAGTAGTCATCAACTACCACAAATGTATAGACCTTCCTACCTAGGCTGTGAACTGGCATAGGACCAAAAAGATCCATATGCAAGAGGTATAGACACCTCACAGCATCTTTGTTCTCAATGCTATGAAAGGTGGATTTGGTCTGCTTGCCCTTTTGACAAGCTGAGCATATCCCAACCTTTATACACTTAAACTGAGGACCATTCCTCACTAACTCTTTGCTAAAGAGTTGGCCAATTGTCTTATAGTTAAGATGAGCCAGCCTCTTGTGTCATTTAACACAATGTGAGACTTTCTCATCAGCTACAAGACAAATAGGAGAAACAATGTTCTCACACATAATGTCTAGACAATAGACATTTCTCTTCCTATATCCTGTCAGAATGATCTTTTGATCACTTGACCTACTGATATGACAACCATCCTTGACAAATGAGATGTCATATCCTAAATCACTCAGCTGACTTATGCTAATGAGGTTATGTTTCAAACCCTTTACATAAGCCACTTGAGTAATTGAAATTAGGTTGCTAGAAATGTTACCAAAGCCTTTGATGATTCCTTTTTCTGAACCACCAAAGGTAACTTTAGGACCATCTTTAATTAGTGTATAGTCCTTCAGCAATCCCCTAGTTCCAGTAATGTGCCTGGAACATTCACTGTCCAAGTACCATATAGAGGCATGGCCACTTAGTCTCACCTGCAAAACAGATTACTTAACCTTAGAACCCAAATAACTCTTGGGTCCTTGGTGCAAGTTAGTCTGACTTTTAACAAAACTACATGTAGCTTTTCTAGGAGGCAGTTTGCTACTCTCCTTGACACTTGAATTGTGCCAGCAATCTATGGCAAAGTGGCCTACCTTGCCACAACACCAGCACTCAAATCTGTTATACCTTTGTTTAGGTACAACCCTGGCTGTTTTATCTACAACAGGCTTCTTGTTGAGTACTGGGGCCTTGCCCTTAGATTTGGACTTTACTATCCAGGCAGGTTTTGTAAACCCCAATCCAGTTTTACCCTTATGTGGTACAAACTCATCTATCAAAGGTAGAACAGATTTTGGTTTAGAAAAACTTGCTACAATATTCTTCTCCTTCCGAAGTCTAACCTCCAGATTCCTAATTTGATCATTCTTAAATGTAATAGTACCCATCTGAATAATAGTAATGTTCTTCAGCCTGGCTATTTCATTTAGTTTCTGATAAAGCAACTTGTCTGAATCAGCAGCAGCCAATTTAAGACAAGCAATCTCCTTTGCCTGAGTTTTGGCCAAGGATTTTCTTCTCTTCAAGGCCTGCAACAAGTCCCTATATTCATCAATTAACTGATGAATATCTCCTTCAGATTCAGACCCACCCACATCACTTGATGTAGATGTATCTGATTTTGACTCAGTACTAGAAATTGAAATTGAAGAACAACTTAGTACCTTAATTGGTCCAGGATGATCCTGGATTTTGTCTCCTTCAGATAAGGCCATCAGCCCTTTGCACTGATTGTCTTCATGCTCATAAATTGAGTTCATTAACTGCATGAACTCATCTTCCTCCTCTTCAGCAAATAGTCCAATATAGGCTTCAGCTTATGAATATGTTTCTGAAGATGACTGATCAGTCAAACTCTTATCCTTCTTGGCAACAAAGGACCTTTCCTTTTTGCCCTTGAACTGAGTCTTCTTCTTATCAGTTGACTCTTTCCTCTTTTCTGGACAGTTAGCTACTATATATCCTTGTCTATTGCAACAATAACAAACTATCTTTGAGAATGTATTTTTAATTGGCTTGGACTTTCTTTTGTCATTCCGTGATGACTTCCTGTTCTGATAATAGTCATCTTTTTTCTGTGAAGTGGATGGCTTAGACCTCCACTGCTTCTTCTTCAGAAACTTTTGAAACTGCCTTGTAAAGGCAGCAAAATCCTCATCACTTTCACTGCTGTCTGAGTTCTGGTTCTCTGAATTTTCTGAAGCAGTATCAGCAACTATTTGTGGTGGAGATGGAGACTTGCTTCTATACTTCCTAGTGGCTTCAGTCTTGAAGGCCACAGCTCTTTCCTTATCCTCCACTCTTGTAGTCTTCTCTTCCTCCTTTCTAACCATTAACTGCATTTCATAAGATAACAGTTTTCCAAACAAGGTTGGAGGAGGTATATCAGTATATTTGGCCATTTCCCTAATGACACAGATCTTGGTATCCCAGTCCTTAGTCAGGGATCTTAAAATCTTGTCATTCAGCTCATAGTTGCTGAATTCTCTTCCATAGGACATCAACTCATTAACAATCCTATAGAATTTCTTGTAGCATTCAGTAATGCTATCAGACTTTCCTTGTCTGAAACTTTCATACTCTTGATTTAACAAGGACTTCCTGTCTTGTCTTACCTCTTCAGATCCCTCCATGTAAACTATTAGAGTGTCCCACATTTCTTTTGAGGTTTTACAATGTATTAGGTTCTGAAATGTGGCATCATCAATTGCACTTACAATAATATTCTGGGCCCTCTTGTCCATAGTGGCCAAAATTATTTCATCTTTAGTCATTTCTGAATAGTCTTTGGTAGTTCTCTGATTTGCATCCAGAACAGATACTTTCATTGGCACATATGGTCCTTCTTTGACTTTGATGTATATTCTTGGGTCAGATGCTTCCATAAAGAGTCTAACCCTCTCTTTCCATATGCCAAAAATCTCTTTTCTGTAGATTGGAAATTTCATGGATCCTAGCTCTTTGTGATTCTCAGTAGAACCCATTTTCTTGATTCTTGATTATTCTGATTCTGCCTACATGATCTTTAATCAGACTGTTTTGTCCTTTTTTGAGTAACCTGTCTTTGATACCACTTGAAAGAAATAGTGCCTACTCACCTAGAGGGGGGGGGGGGGTGAATAGGTGAACTTAATATTTTTAAAATTACAGGCAGAAATACTTAATAATAACAGCTGTATTTGCAATTCTCTACAGCAATTCAGCACAGAACATACAAAAATCACATAATTAATCACACACAGAGTACACACAGATTTTATAGTGGTTCCCCAAGGTCTGGGTACATCCACTTTCCCCTTTCGCCTATCTAGTAGTGTACTAGATTCGGCCTAACTTCTCCACTTCTTCTCAGATCCTCAGATCTTACAACTCAGAACCCCAAACAGGTTCCTACAACTCAGAGTGATCCTACTCCTACAACTCAGGCACATAAGCCCTACCACTCAGTCTTCACCAAGACTTACACTCAGAGAACAAAGTCTCCTACAACTCAGGCACTAGGCCCTACCTCAGTCTTAAACAAGACCTACACTCAGAGCACACTGTCTCCTACACTCAGCCTTTATAAAATAGGCTTATAGCTCAGATCCCTTAGGATCCTACAGAAAATAATGTTTACAAAATTTATAACCACAACTCTGAAAGAGAGAGATGAGTTGACTGGTTTCTTGATGAGTTCTTGGAAGAACTTGGCAGAGATCAACCTCCCTTGGCTTTCTTCAAAGCTTCTTGAATTAGAACACAGTAGGGTTGTATCTCTATGCAGATGATCTTCAATCAACTGTTGTCTTGAGATTCTGATTTCAATCTGAATCTTCCTTATCAGCCTGGTTCAACAGCTGGTCTTCTTAGAAGGATCTCTCTCCAACTTATTAGATCTTCTCTTGAAGGTCTTCTTCTTGTTGTGTTGTCCTTCACTTCATTAATTGATTGCTTCTGTTGAAGGAGAAAGGTCTTTAAATAAGCTTTCTCCATGGTGACCGGCTGATCCGGTTTCTAACAACTTTCTAACGGCTCTGACAGTTGTAGTTGACCGGTTGAAATGGCAGCTGTCAAGTCATCCAGTCACTTCTTGAAATCTCTATCACTATCTAAAATTGTCGAGACAGATAGTCTTTATGTGTCGACACAAATAGACTAAGTGTCGACACAAGTAGACTAAGTGTCGACACTAGCCTTCATGGTGTCGACACAACTCCTTGTGTTGATGTAACATCTTCTCGACACTGCTTCTTCAGAATGTGTCGACACTGATCCTGTGTGTTGACACAAGCCTTCTGTTGAATGTGTTGACACTGGTTGAGTGTGTCGACACAAATACTTCTTCAATACTTAGTTGATTTCTGCTGTGTGTCGACACAACTCCTTTGTGTCGACACATCTTCTTGTGTTGAGACTTTGCTAAGTGTCGACACATCTCCTTTGTGTCGACACATTCCTTCATGTGTTGAAACTTTGCTGAGTGTCGACACATCTCCTTTGTGTCAACACTTGTACCTAAACTTTGTTGAAGTTTGCTGACTATCGACATAGCTTCCTGGTGTCGACACATGTACTTGAACTTTGTTGATGTTTGTTGAGTGTCGACACAGCCTCCGAGTGTCGACACATGTACTTGAACTTTGTTGAAGTTTGCTGAGTGTCGACACAGTCTCCTAGTGTCGACACTTTTGTTGTCGACAAAGTTTCTCTGGGTGTCGACACTGCTTCTAAGTGTCTACACTGATTATGTAGACAATTCTTCACTGTGTGTCGACACTGCCTATATGTGTCGACACTTTCCTTCTGGTGTCGACTCTGCCTTCCTGGTGTCGACACAATTACTCCAAGTATCGACACATCTTCTCTAGGTGTCGACACAAGCCTTCTTAAGTGTCGACACTTTTCTTCTAGGTGTCGACATATGGACTTAGAATCTTTTATGCTTTCCCTGCAATTACTTAACCTGCACACATAAACTCAAAGCACAACAAATACATCTTGATGTATATCATTGAGTATGATGAGGCTTCTTCAAATCAGGTACATATATTCCAATGTATCCAACATGATTGATGCGGCTGCCGGGGGTACCTTGAATAATAACACCCCCGAGGCTGCCCAAGATCTTATTGAAGAGATGGCTATGAACGCCTACCAATATAACGTCCCGCGGGGACGTCCCAAGCAGGCTGCCGGCCTCTTCGAAGTGGATGCCACTGCCCACTTCGCCCTTCAAGTTGAAAGGCTGACGAAGTAGGTGGCGGAGATGTCTACTGCCTCCACCACTCCGCCTTGGGAGATTCCCCCTAATGCCGGCGTGGTCAATGAATTCGTAGACTACGTGGGAAATGCTGGGCGACCTTCCTTCAACCACAACAACAACCCTTATAGCAATAACTATAATCAGGGTTGGAGGAACCACCCCAACTTCTCATGGAGCAATGCGAATAATGCGCAGCACCCGCCCAATTCTTTCGCGCCCGCATTTCTTCTGCCTCCCCCTCTTCCAAAACCCTCCCCGATGGAGGAGAAGTTTTCTAAATATATCGCTTCCAACGAGTCAAATATCTGGAACATCACCGGATCGCTAAAAAACTTAGAACGCTAGTTTGGACAGCTTGCGTGAATGATGTCCGAGCGCGCGCTCGGGGCATTGCCGGGAAACACAGAGCCCAATCTGCGGGAGAATATCAACACTATAACCCTCCGTAGCGGAAAGGAGGTGATCGATCCAAAATGGACCGATCCTCACGTACATATTTCACCTCCAATCCTCTTCCCCCTTCTTCGATTATGCCGCCTTTACAAATTTTAAATGAAAAAATTATTAAAACGCCCTTGCCATATCCACATAAGCTCGATCATGAGCGTAAGGACGCGCAATATGAAAAATTTATTTTATTATTAAAATAAATTCATATTAATGTTCCCTTTTGCGAGGCAATCTCTCAGATGCCTAAATATGCGAAATACTTAAAACAACTTCTTTCCAATAAAAAAAAATTAGAAAATATTTCGCATATTTCTTTAAATGCTGACTGCTCAGCGACTCTTACTAATAAATTGCCCCTAAAAAGCAATGACCCGGGATGGTTCTCCATCAAGTTCCTTTTTGGCAATATATTAGTAAAATATGCTCTTGCAGATTTAAGCGCGAGCATTAATTTGATACCGTTCTCGCTCTTTCAAAAATTAGGTTTGGGCACTCCGACCCCTAGTAAATGCGAATCCAACTAGCGGATCGCTCGGTTAAGTTTCCCGTCGGGGTAGTGGAGGACATACTTGTCCGAGTTGATAAGTTTATCTTTCTAGTAGACTTCGCCATCTTGGACATCGAGGAGGACACTGATGTTCCAATTATACTTGGTAGCCCTTTTCTCGCTACCTCCCGTGCATTAATTGATGTCAGTAACGGTCGTCTCCTCCTTCGGGTAGGAGATGACGAAGTTACTTTCTCTATTAATCCCTCCATAGGAGACTCGTCATCGAGTGATGACTTCTGTTATAATTTAGACACATATCTCGGAGATTGTTCTTCCCCTATTTTTGAGTCTACTTTTTTACACGACGATATTTATGCACTCAAAAATTTTAAATGCGATGAGGATACCTCTATAGACTTGCCTTTCGAACCAATTGGTAAGAAAGACATAGGAATTAAAATCTCGTTAGAAGAACCGCCCTGCCTTGAACTCAAACCCCTACCCGATTCACTCAAATACGCCTTTTTGGGAAAAGATGATACCCTTCCCGTTATCATTTCTTCGCATTTGACCGAATCAGAGACTTTCGATTTATTGGGAGTTTTGTTTAAACATCGTCAAGCAATTGCGTGGAAAATTTCTGATCTCAAAGGGATTAACCCGTCTTTCTGCACCCATAAGATTTTCCTTCTCGATAATTGCCGCAAAACTATTCAGCCGCAGTGACGTCTTAATCCAAACTTTAAAGACATCGTTAAGGCCGAAATTATTAAATTATTAGATGCGGGGATTATTTATCCCATATCAGATAGTACGTGGGTTAGTCCCATTCACATGGTGCCCAAAAAGGGCGGTCTTACCATAGTGGAGAATGAGCATAATGAACTCGTCCCAACTCGTACTGTTACGGGTTGGCGGGTGTGCATCGATTATAGAAAACTAAATGACGCTACCCGTAAGGATCATTTCCCACTACCATTCTTAGACCAAATTTTAGAGCGTTTGTCCGGTCATCCGTATTTTTGTTTTCTTGATGGATTATCGGGGTTTTTCCAAATCCCCATTTCCCCCGATGACCAAGAGAAAACAACTTTTACCTGCCCGTTTGGTACCTTCGCATATCGAAGAATGCCATTTGGCCTCTACAACGCGCCCGCTACATTCCAAAGATGTATGCTGGCGATCTTTGACGAGCTGGTAGGAGACATTATGGAAGTCTTTATGGATGACTTCTCTGTTTTCGGAAGCTCTTTCCCGTCCTGTCTTCGTAATTTAGATCGTGTCCTTCAGCGATGCAAGGACACGCATCTTGTTTTAAATTGGGAAAAATGTATCTTTATGGTTCGAGAAGGTTTGTTTCTGGCCATATGATTTCGTCTAAGGGGATGGAGGTCGATAAGGCCAAAGTTGAAATTATCGAAAAACTTCCCCCGCCTTCCAACGTTAAATATATGAGGAGTTTCTTAGGGCACGCGGGCTTTTATAGGCATTTTATTCAAGATTTTTCAAAAATTACAGAGCCACTTACTCTCCTCTTGGAAAAGGAATTAAATTTTGTCTTTGATAGCAAATGCGAGTCTGCCTTTAATTTCATACAACAAAAACTTATCAATTCACCCATTTTAGTGGCCCCCGATTGGACCCTTCCGTTCGAAATTATGTGCGACGCTAGTGATATTGCCGTAGGCGCCGTTCTTGGCCAACATATAAACAAATATTTTCATCCTATTTATTACGCTAGCAAGACACTCACTTCCGCACAAGGAAATTACACGACAACGGAAAAGGAACTTTTAGCCGTCGTATTTGCTTTCGATAAGTTTCGCTCGTATATCACGCTCTCCAAAGTTATCGTATTTACCGACCATTCCGCCTTAAAATATTTGTTAGCGAAAACGGACGCCAAACCCCGCCTTCTTCGATGGATCCTCCTCTTTCAGGAGTTCGATTTAGAGATCCGGGATAAGACGGGCGCGGAAAATTTAGCCGCCGATCACCTCTCCCGCTTAGAAAATCCCACTACGGAAGCGCTTGTCGAGTCTGACATAAATAACAGATTCTCCGAGGAACTCCTCCTTGCCATAACTACTTGTTCATCTTCCACGTCTTGGTTCGCAGATTTTGGGAACTATTTAGTTGCGAGGGTGCTTCCAAAAGACTTTTCGAGCCAGCAAAAGAAGAAATTCTTTTCTGACTTGAAATATTTCTTTTGGGAGGACCCTTTTCGTTTTCGTATCTGCGCGGACCAAGTGGTCCGAAGATGTGTCGCGGGTGTGGAGTGCACGCAAATCCTGAGGCACTGCCACGAGGGTCCGGCTGGTGGGCTTTATCAAGCTAACCGGACCGCACGGAAGGCGCTGGAGGTGAGCTTCTTTTGGCCCACTCTATTCAAAGACGCTCACAATTTTGTGCGCGCATGCGATAGCTGTCAGCGGTCGGGTAACATCTCTCGTCGTGACGAGATTCCCCAAAATTTGTTTTTAGAATGCGAAGTCTTCAATTTATGGGGCATAGATTTCGTCGGCCCCCTACCTCCGTCTTTCAAAAATATGTATATTTTAGTAGCGGTCGACTACGTATCAAGGTGGGCGGAAGCGCAAGCTCTCCCCACCAACGATGCGCGAGTCGTCGTTATATTTCATAAAATACTATTTTCTCACTTCGGCACACCGTGCGCTATTGTAAGCGATAGGGGGACGCATTTCTGCAACACCCAGATGGCTAAGACGTTAGCTAGATACGGCGTCACGCACAAACTTGCCACCCCCTACCACCCGCAAACTAGTGGCAAAGTAGAGGTAGTAAATCGTGAGATAAAGTGCATATTAGAGAAAACCGTTTCACTTAATAGAAAAGATTGGTCCATCAAACTCAACGATGCATTGTGGGCTTATCGTACCGTATACAAAACCGCAATTGGTTGTTCGCCGTATCGATTAGTCTACGACAAAGCGTGTCATCTCCCCGTAGAATTAGAACATCGCACACTTTGGACTTTAAAACTCTTAAATCTCGATGCTCACTTAGCCGCCCAAAATAGAAAACTGCAACTAAATGAGCTCGATGAATGGCATGCAAACGCTTACGAGAGCAATAAATTCTATAAGGAGCGTTCTAAGTTTTATCATGACCGAAAACTTAAGCCCCAAAAAACTTTTTCTCCGGGCGATCTTGTCCTTCTTTATAATTCAGGACTTAGACTTTTCCCTGGGAAACTTAGATCATGCTGGTCCGGCCCCTTCAAAGTTGAAGAGGTTTGTCCATATGGGACCGTACTCGTCTCCCACCCGGATAAAGGCTCGTTTAAGGTGAACAGTCATCACTTAAATTATACATTGCAGGCGATCCTGTCGGCGGTAATTTCGAATCCATAACCATCCTAGATATATAAATTGCCAAAATAGTCAAGCTACACGACTATAAACAAAGCGCTCCTAGGAGGCACCCCATGTTTATGTTTTTCGCTATTTCTTTACTTTTTCTTTGCTATTTTCTTCATAATGCAGGGTTCCTAAACTGTGTCTTCCCAACCTCCTTTCAGGGAAGCTTCTACCCCCTCTCTTTATTTTCTTTGTACATATTGCCTTTCCTATTTGTTCTGTATACTTACGTTACAACATTGGGGACAATGTTGGACTTAAGTATTGAGGTCTTTCTCGCTTTATTTTTCGCACTTCTATTTTCTGCAGAAAAAAATTTGAAAATGACAATCCCACAAATCTTTTTTCTTTTTATTACAAAAATTCCAAAAAATTATAAAACAAAAATTCCAAAAAAAATAATAAACATAAAAAAAAATCCAAAAAATTATAAAACAAAAATTCCAAAAAAAAAATAAATAAATAAAAAAAATACCAAAAAAATTATAAAACAAAAATTCCAAAAAAATTATAAAACAAAAATTCCAAAAATATTTAGTTTCATTTTGTAAAAATCTTTGTAAATATTTTTGTAAATAATCTTTTCTCTCTCCCCCTTCCTTTTCACCAACATTCTTGTAAATAACGTCTCTTTTTCTAGCACTTTTCGCAAAAACTTAAAAATAATAAAAAAAAGATAATAAGTTAAAAAAAATTCAAAAAAGAGGAAAACTAAACAAAAATTAAAAAAAACAGATAATGGAAAAAAAAACACAAAAAATGATAAAAACTCTAAAAAACCAAAAAAATATATTTTGAAATAAATAAATCAAATATATCATCCTTAATTTCCTTGCTATCCAAAAATTTTGTTTTGAGTTTATTTATATGTGAATTTTATTAATTTTTTTTGTTATTCGTTTGTTAATTATTGATTGAAAAATTTAAATATTCGGGGTTAAGTTTTAAAGAACTCATTATGCTTTGTTAAAAATAGCGAACTCGTTTTAGGCACTACTTCTAATTTTTCATTGATAGAAGCATTTGTATTATGTTAGAAAATAACGACTATAGAATTCAATTATGTTTACTTTTAGTTTTCTGAAAAATTGGAACGTACAATTTATTAAGGTTGCTCTCGAACATTTTTTTAATTAAAAATCTAGTTTTCTTTTCCCCCCTCACTTATCATGACTTACTTAGCATGATAAAATTTGTTATCCTTAAAATATCCTATGTCAATGGGAATAAGATTTCGTTCCGTAAACATAGGCTCCCAATAATTTAAAAAGATTATATGTTATGGAGTAAGAGGATAAAATTCATTACTCCTACACATATACATTGAGTTAAATTTTATTATGAAGTTGAAAAAAATTGATATTAGGAAAATAAGATTTCATTTTCCTAATAATCCAAAAAGAAAAAATGGAGGTTCGAGAAAAAAAATTACCTCATCTCAAATTTCAAATCCTCTTCATAAGCCAACATCAACCCCCTTAGCCAATTTCACGATTCTAGATTTAATTCAAAAATCTTTTTGAGAGCATAATTTGTAAATTGCATTATTTCCAATAAAACTCCTATAAGCTAAAAGTTCATATAATTCCAAATTATTCTTGTTAATCTAACCATTGCAATTATTGCTTTCTATTTGATTATATCAAGAAGTCTTTTGGCCAAAACTTTTGCGCTATTTAAATCATCTTCATAAATTTAGGACTTAACTCTTACACCCCGTTTATTTATTTAGATCTCTCTTATAATTGATTAAGCGGTAGCTAAACTTAGAGTTTTTTCTATTCCTTATAAGTTCACCTCAAACTTTTGCTCTAGAATAGCAAAAACTTAAGTATGGGGGTATTTGATAAGTTGTAAATATACCTACTTTTATGTACATTAAATATGTCGTTTTACTTTTTTTTTGTTATTTTTGTTTATTTTTCTTTATAAAAATGTTTCTTTTTTTTAAATAATGTTCTAACTTACTCTATTTTGACTTCCTAAAAAATTTCAGGAAAAGTAAACTTTTGCATAGTACACGCCCGTGTACTGTTGGTCACGCCCGTGACCAGGGCGTGATATGTCAAATTCCCGAGAAATGAACAAATTTTGAAGAAATAGCTTGACATGCCCGGTCACACGCCCTTGACAAGACCCGTGTCCAGCGCTCGATGATTTCTGCTTGACGATTTCCGCGCCCTCCGATTTCTGTTCGACGATCGTCGAACACCCGTCACGCCCGTGATCTGGGGCGTGACCACTCCATCAAGCTCGAAGAAATGTTCCGCTCGACGATTCTCCGCTCGACAAAATTTGCGTTCGACGATTTCCCGCTCGACGAATTTTCCTCTCGACAATTTTCCGCTCGACGTTTGTCGAGTGTCGACTCAACCCGACAAGCCCTGCTTCACGCCCGTGACCTGGGGCGTGACTTCTCCACCTAGCCCGACAAACTGCCGCCGGCGACTTTCGACACAGACGTCGCCCATTTCAACCTCCTCGACACACCTGATCACACGTCCGTGACCTGGGGCGTGACCGCTGTGTTTACAGCCGCAATGTCACATCGCCGTCAGATCACCGAATTCTGCTGTTGAATAGTGCTGACACGCCCCCAGACACGCCCGTGTCGGAGGGCGTGTACTTGTAAATTTTTTCCTATAAAAGGGAAGCTGCTGTATGAGTTAAGGGTTCCAAATTTTTGAACCGTTTTGATGCTAAGGGCTGCTGTTTGGAGCTAGTTTTGGGGCTATGTAAGGATCTTTCCCCCTCCTTTTCAAGTTTGTTTAAGCATTGTAGTCAACCTTTTTGTTAATAAAATCATTTCTTTTCATCCTTATAATTCTTTGAAAAAAATCTCTGAAGGCATCCTGTTCATCAATCCTAAGTACTTTTGTTTTCATTTTCATAATGCGTGTGTGTGTTTATGAGCTTAAAAATTGCAAAATTTATACTTTCAAATGAAAAACCTTTTGATTTATTTTCATTTTTATCAACATTTCTAGCCGTTATTATAGCCATTTTTTGTAATACTCTTTAGAATCGTTTTGACTTAGAGTTTTACTTTCATGTTTTTTTTGTTTTACACCTTTTTAACCCTTTTTACAAAGCTTTAAAACTAGATTATGCGTTACTTTAAATTTTTCAACAACTCTCAATTTTAGCAATTACAAAAAATATTTTTGCTCAAACAATTTTTATTTCCACTTTTTATTCATTTCTGTCAAATTCTAACGGTAAAAATGTAAACGTTTTAATTTTTCGGGCACTTGCCTTTCTCACTTTAATTTGAAAACTTTTTGCTCAAACAATTTTTATTTTATCTTTTTAAGCATTTCCACCGCATTCCAGCGATAGAAATGCAGTTGTTTTAATTATCCAATAACTTTGTTTTTCTTATTTTACGCCCGAGTGCGTGCGTGTATGAGTTAATCTTTATCATCTTATCTAATTTATGCAAGTGTGTGTGTGTGTGTTTATTTATGTCGAGTGCGTGAGTAGTTACTTTCAAGAAGAGTGCGTGTGTTCTTTTTATTTTCCGCCTACTCATTTGAGTTAAATGGCTGGATTATATTTAAGCAAGTGTGTGTAATTTTTATTTATCGCCTACTCACTAGGAGTTAAATGACCGGACTGCATTTCCCGCCTACTCGTTTGAGTAGGACTTGTAATTTTCATTCTTTATTTTACCGCCTACTCACTTGAGTTAAATGGCGGGCCTTTCTTTATTTTTCCGCCTACTCACTTGAGTTAAATGGACAGACTTTATTTCCTGCCTACTCATTTGAGTAGGACTTGTACTCACATTTATTTTCGCCTACTCGTTACGAGTTAAATGGCGTGTCTTTATTTCCCTGTAAATATTTGAGAAAGCCCTATAATCGCATTTATTTTCTCATACAAGTTTGAGTAGGACTCGCTTTCATTTCAGTCCTACTCGTTTGAGTAGGACTTGTAATTTTCAGCTTTTATTTCCTGCCCCCACTCATTTGAGTGGGACTTGCAATTTCAATTAAGCAATTTTCTCTTTCTTGTAACTTAGGTTTATTTCTGTCTCTTTATTATGTGTTTGGATGAATGCGGGTGTGTTTGTTTGTAGTATCTTTTCTAACATTAGGTTATCTTACTTTTCTTCTTATTTTCTTTATAACCCTTCAGCGAATAGTTTAGAACGCTCGCATAACCAAACTCATAAGCTGTCCCCATTCCGATGAGTGGCTAATTGCTTTTAGCCCTCGGTATCGAAGAGCTTTGGGATTAAAAATGTTTTAAATAACTAAAGGTCTCATGATTCTATTTAATTAAAGAACTTAAGGTTTACCCCAGGTTAACGACGCGTAGAACCACATATCGATGTGTGGTCTCTATTTCTGTTATCCATATGCTAGCTTGCCGAGAGGCCGTGCATATGGACAGATCACCCCTGGGTAAATAGAGTTCCTCACTAACCCTCGAGAGAGGAGGCACGCTAACTCTACCGGATTGGGTTCCCCACCCAATAGCGGGGTTTTTAGCGTACTGTGGGCATTAAGGGGAATCCTTCGTCGGACAAGAGCCCGGTCGAATAGCCTTAATGTCCAGGTGAGCGATATTCCTAGAGATAGGTGATCTTATTATTTTGAACCTCCACGGACAAGTTTCTGCTTTAATTGAATTGAAACTTTAGATCTCTAGTTATTCAAATCTATTTTTAATCCTAACGTAATTCGATACCGAGTGTTAACTCTTCATCGACTCTACTTTTAATATTTTTCCAGCTTTTTCTTAATTAAAAATCGACTTAACTATTTCGGTAAAATAATAGTGCTTTCGGAGCAGTAGGGATAATCAACCCGTTCCCGGGAAATTTACGATCTGGATATTCCCCCGAATATTCTGTATTACTTGCGATAGGTGCACTTGCCTCCCTTTGTAAGCCCCCGGCGTTCGACTCATCGAACCAATCATAGTAAGAGTTTGTTCGCGGGCTCAATCAGATATCAATAAAAGTAATTATCCTTGTGAAAGGGAACTTTGGGATTAAACCCATCATAGTTCCTAGTGCCCTCGAGAGCCCTTCACCGGGCTTGCCTTGGGCAGTCCTGGGATTAACCCTAAACTACTAGGTATAAGTAACACTAGACAAGAGTAGTCTAATAAGTTAAGGAATTGTGGTTCATTCTCACCCATGATGGGTTTGAGGTATTTGAATAAATGCACAAATGTGCATTCTCACTCGTGGAGGGTTGGATGGATTCAGAACTAAGGCACTGATGTGCAATCTCACCCGTGAGGGGTTGGAGGGTTTCAGGACGGTTGGATCCTGCGAGCTGGAGGCTTGGGTTGGAATATCTTGCATGTGCATAAACTTGTGGCGGGTCATGCAGTACTGGGCCAATCGTCACACCAATGGCAGTACGGTGGCTCTGGCGAGGTGTGATGGTTTGAGGGGCCAATGGGTTGTTTTACGCTGCGGTCTGGAGGACGATACACGAAAATGCACACTCGACCAAATAAGACTGGTGGGTAGCCAGCAAATAGTACACAGAGACTCTAGAGTGCACCTAGGACGTGTACAGAGGCGTATGTGAGGTCTAGGCCTGGTAGTGTGATACCCGCCTAGGAGTGGAGATGCCCGCTCCACTGCTGCCATAGCCACAACGGTGGTACCAGAGAGTGATGCTAGCTCCAAAAAGTGGGAACTAAAGGTCTGTGATCACAGAGTCGTGTGCGTGAGTTGCACTTGCATGAACCATAATACACATGCATATCATTCATTCATAACTAGGTCATACACACCATGGATCCTTACCATATAAATTAGTATGGGAACTTTTATATGATAAGTTATATTTCTAGAAACCTTAACTTATAAGTTTGTATGGGCATTCATATAAGTTAAGGTACTTCTGTGATGGTAGTAGTAGCTTATTACATTTGCTGTCTTTACTTAGCTTTCCTGCAGTACTTGTTGATTTACTGCACTTTACCTGTTTTTGTTCAGTTCTTTTACTTTCCTACACTATATATATAGAACTGCTAGAATAGAGATATTGATGTATATATACTTGTTAGTATAGTTCCATTATAGATATTGATTTATATATACTTGTTAGTATAGTTCCATTGTCACCTGCTCCCTTATATTACCCATTGTCGTCCTCCGCTTCGTCCTCCCGCCCGGTGCCTAGGAGTTGCGTGGTGAGGTGCGGAGCAAACGACTTAGTCTTTTGACTAACGGTCGGTGTGACCAATCATTTTAGGAGCTCTAGGAGATGGAGCACCAGCAGGATGCAGTGGCAGGACGTGAGGAGCTGATACCACCACCACCTACTACTACAACTGCAGCCCGACGTCAGGTGGGATGAGTTCTCTGAGGATAGTGTAGCTTCCGCTTGTTGTTATTTATTAGAAAGATATTTGACATCATGTACAGGGCATAAGCCCCTTTTTATTTGCTTAATATACTCATGCTGAACTGATGTACTCTATTTATTATGAGATATTACTGTGACTTGTGGACTAGTGGTTGCTTTATATACTGCTTTTACTTCTTACTCTCTTTTGGCCAACAGGTTATGTGATCGTTCTAGCCGGCAGAATCGGCGTGTTGCGGTGTCGGCTAACCCGTGTGTTAGCGCCATCGTAAGACGACGGTTCTGGGAATAAGACCGGGTTACCTCCTTGGTAAGGGGGAGAGGTCTTACACTAAGTCCCCACTACAGCCTGCCCCGCTTCGAGCTCTGCCGCCGCCACCAAACCTGGATAAAGGAAAAGGAAAGCTGAACGTGATGACCAGCGAGGAAGCCCAAACATCTACGCAAGTGATAACAGGTTAGCCTCAGTTTAATTTATCTTTATTATTTATCGTTATTGCCATAGTTATTGTTTGTTTAGTTATGTATGTTTCAGTTTTAGGGGAGTTTAAGGTGCGGAATAGGTGGGCCTGCGTTCTTTTTGATTCGGGTGCCACCCATTCCTTTGTGGCTCGGAGGTTTGTTGATAAACATCGCCTGGATGTGGATCAATTAGGAGACTCCTTCAATGTCAAGCTTCCCTCTGGTGATTCGGTGATATCTAATCAAGGAGTTCTGAGATGCCCTACTATCTTGGCAATTTTCTGGCCTTTACGGATCTGATGATTTTGGATCTGTCTGATTTTGCCGTGATTTTGGGCATGGACTGGCTGTACAAGTATGATGTGATCATCCAATGCAAGGCTAAGCGACCGGATTTCAGGATGGACGATGGAGAACCTATGAGCATCTATGGATTTCAGGATAGAGTTACCCCTGTCATTTCTACGATACGTGCTTGTCGTGCTATAAAGTCTGGTTGCGAGGCGTTTTTAGTTTCTATTTCTGCTCTGGAGATAGCTTTTGTTACGCCACGTGATAATACGGTTTGCAGTCAATTTTATTAGGATATTTTCGGGGTTTTAAAGCAAATCATGTCTTGTAAAGTACTTATTTTGATTCCCCTTTGTATATATTTTTGTCACTAATGCATTTTTTCTGCTTTTTGCAGGTTTTCACGGCTTTCAGCCGAATTTTGCTGTGACACGCCCTAAGGTCACGCCCTACCAGGGCGTATACCTAGGGCGTGTAACCCGGAGGAATGAAGCAATTGGTCTGAAACTGCATTCCGTGGAAACTTAGTGTACACGCCCTCTGTCACGCCCGTGTCACATCCGACACGGCCGTGTTCTAGAGGCGTGTCCCCAGGTTCCGAGGAATCGCAGCAGCGCGCTCGTTTTTCCCGCTCCACCGTCGCACCGAAAGTGTCACGCCCCAGGGTCATGCCTGACCCGGGCGTGACATATGGGCGTGTACTTCAGCAATTCCGCCCGTCACCTCCAGCATTCAATTTCAGCTCAACAAAGTCACGCCGCAAAGAACACGCCCCAGGTACACGCCCCACCAGGGCGTGACTTGTGGGCGTGTACCTCAACTACTTCGTCAGAATTAAATTCCAGCCCGAAAAAGTCACGCCGAATGTGTCACGCCAGGGTCACGCCCGACCAGGGCGTGACAGGGGGGCGTGACCCGACCCGAAAAATTCTATAAATAGAGCCCATCTCTAAGGGTTCAGGGACACTTTTCGGATTGAGAGGGGAGGTTCTGTCCTTTGTATTTTTGAACTTTTTAAAGCATGTCTCTTTATTTTTAGTCCTTAGCTCTAGTTTTATGCTTTCCCTGTATTAGTTCCTAGCTTCGTTCTGTAGTATAATGATAATGATAGTGTAGTTTACCTTTCCATGCACTTGTAATCTCTAGTTTTCAAGTTGTAAGATCCCTGTTTCCATTAATAAAAAGTGTTGTTTTCTCTTTCGTTTCTGCTCTGTTTTCACTATGTTCTTCTACTCATCCCCCCTCTTCCACCTCACCATGATTAACTAATCCTCTATGTACTCGATCTTGATGATCCGAGGTTCGAGTGATTAGGTTATGATGCTTTGAATCTTACCTTTTCTTTTTAGGGTTTAGCTTTGAATTACTCTTGATTTATCACGGGTTGGAGGTATATCATGATATATACTCTCCACGTTTGCTTTCATTCTGGGCTAGCCGAGAGGCCGAAAGTTTGAAATGAGCACTCAAGAGTAAAGGGAGTTGTTCGCACCCCTCGAGAGAGGCAGACGTTCAAATCTCCCGGATTGGAGTAAAATCCAATAGCGGGGTTCACCGCGTAAAGCGAGTTTTAGGCCTCCGATTTAGGCGAGAGTCGGTCGGACCTTCCTAAACTCAGTTAGGCACGGCCTTCGAGAGAAGCGTGTCAATATTCATGGAACCTCCACGGTCAAGGACCTTTACCCTAATTAGCTTAGGTTTATTTATCGTATTTTTCTAACCACTCTTGCCGAGGTGATTTCTGATCGAGTGCATTTTCCCCTCATCGTTACTAAGCTTAAGTTAATCGCTCTTTTAGCTCTCTTTATCTTTTCATGCAAGTAGCTCTCTTTCATTGCAAGTAGTTCTTTTCTTTTAGTACGTTTAGCTTTCTTCTAAAAAACCTAATTTTTCCGTCGATAAAATAATAGATTTCGTGTGAGTAAGCTTACTCAACTGTTCCCGGATTTTAATACGACACTTGTGTCCCCTAGCTGCATTTCGATAGGTATACTTGCGTTGTTGAATTGTTAGTTTGGTTATTTTCTCCTTGCAGATATCTAAGAGACAATCAAGTTTTTGGCGCCGTTGCCGGGGAGGCAACGCTCGTTGATAAATTGAAAACACGAATATATTAATTTTATCATTTCTCTTTCTCACCCTCCTTCTTAAAATTTTTCCGCCTACTCACTTGAGTTAAATGGCTGGATTTTCTCCAAGCAAGTGTGCGTATTTTTAATTTTTCCGCCTACTCACTTGAGTTAATTGGCTGGATTTATTTCAAGCAAGTGTGCGCATTTTTATTTTTCCGCCTACTCACTTGAGTTAATTGGCAGGCTTTATTTCAGTAGAGTGTGTTTACTTTCTGTAGAGTGGGTGTGTTTTAATTTTCTATCGAGTGCGTGAGTGTAGCTTTTACTTTCCGCCTACTCACTCGGAGTTAAATGGCTGGATTTTAATTACCGCCTACTTAATAAAAACCCACATCACCAATTTTTCTACACCACCTAACTCTCTCGAAAAGGGCAAAGTGGCTCTAAATGCCACTATCTTGTCTAGTACCTTGCGAACCCTTCACCGGGTAGCCCTTGGGAAGTTCGGGAGTTAAAACATAAAAAAAATCTATTTCAAAAATTTTTTTTCGAGACTTCATTAGCTCTTTTATTTTCTAGTCTTTCTTCTCCTCTCTTCTTCTAGTGTATGACCCGCGGAAGTCCGTCGGTTACTTTGGACCTAGACCAAGAAATTGAGCGTACTCTTCGTAGAAGATCGCGATTTCAAGGCCCTACTACCCAAGTTCCGGTTGAGGATTCCGAGTCATTTTCTACCTTAAGAATGGCAGAACCCAACGTGGAGGAAGCCATGCAAAGGCCTATGTCCTATTATGCACGACCGACTCTCGAGGGTACAGAATATAGTATAGTTCGCTCTGCAATAAATAATAATAATTTTGAACTGAAGCCTAGCATAATTCAAATGGTGCACCAGTATGTGCAATTTGACGGGCTTCAAGATGAAGATCCGAACGCACACATAGCCAGCTTTCTTGAGATTTGTGACACCTTCAAGATAAATGGTGTCACAAATGATGCTATTAGGCTAAGATTATTTCCTTTCTCTCTTAGAATTAAGGCTAAGCAGTGGCTGAACACCCTTCCTAAAAATAGCATAACTACTTGGACGCAATTAACTGAAAAATTTTTGGCCAAGTATTTTTCGCCTGCTAAAACTGCAAAACTTAGGAATGACATTTCTGCATTTGGACAAATAGACTCTGAGACCCTTTACGAAACCTGGGAAAGATTTAAAGAATTATTAAGACGATGCCCACATCACGCTCTGCCTGTATGGTTGCAGGTGCAGACGTTCTATAATGGGCTAAATCCAAGCACGAAGCAAATGATAGACGCAACTTCTGGCGGTACTTTAAACCATAAGACCCCGGAAGCAGCTCTTGAGCTGTTTGAAGACATGGCCATGAACACTTACCAGTGGAATGTGCCTAGGTCCCGCCCAAACAAACCTGCAGGTCTCTTTGAAGTGGATAACGTCTCACAACTCGCACTGCAAGTTGAAATATTAAGCAAAAAAATTACGGAGATGACTGCTGCCTCCGCCCCTCAGGTATGGGAATCTGCAACTCCTCCCGCTGAACATTTGGATTATGTAAATAATATGCCTAGAATTGCTTTTAATAATTTTTCTGCTGCGAATTATCATCCGCCTGGTTTTAATTTTCCGAATAGTTATAATCCTGCGTTAAGAAATCATCCGAATTTTTCGTGGAGCAATCCATCGAATGCTGTGCGCCCGCCACCGCAAAGTGATTTTTCTCCACCACCACCTCCTAAAAGTTTTCCAAAACCTCCAAATTTGGAGGAAATGTTTTCAAAATACATGAATGCTAATGACGCTACGATTAGAACCTTAACCGAACATGTTAAAAATTTAGAAAATCAGGTAGGACAGCTCGCTAGAATGCTTTCTGAGCGGGCGAGCGGGTTGATAGTGCCCACCTGTCGGTCCTTCATGCAAATGTTTAACAATATGTAATCCTTCATCAAAAGAAACACATCTCCTGATCACTTGGTCGACACAAATTCTGAAAAGATGCGGGTCCTCCCAAAAATAGTTTTTCAGCTCAGAAAAGAATTTCTTCTTTTGCTGAGATGAAAACTCTTTTGGGAGCACACGGGCCACTAGATAGTTGGCGATGCGGGCAAACCAAGGAGAAGTAGATGCGTTAATTATGAACAGCCTCTCATCAGGGAAATAGTAATGAAAAGAATTTTCGTCTAATTGTTCTATAAACGGGTTGTCTAGGCGCGAAAGGTGGTCGGCAGCCAAGTTCTCGGCACCTCGCTTATCACGGATCTCTAAGTCAAACTCCTGGAGGAGTAAGACCCAGCGAATCAAGCGAGGCTTGGCATCCATTTTAGAGAGAAGATATTTGAGGGCCGAGTGGTCCGTAAAAACAATAATTTTTGAAAGAGTAATATAAGGGCGAAATTTGTCAAAAGCGAATACTACAGCTAAGAGCTCCTTCTCGGTTGTGGTGTAATTTTCCTGTGTAGATGTGAGTGTTTTACTAGCGTAATAAATGGGGTGGAAGTTTTTGGAAATACGTTGTCCTAATACGCCTCCCACCGCATAACTACTCGCATCACACATTATCTCAAATGGAAGATCACACACCGGATCTATCATTATTGGGGCATTAACTAATTTTTCTTTTATTAAATTGAAGGCAGCTAGATAGAGGTCATCAAAGATGAATGGGGCGTCTTTTTCTAAGAGATGGGTAAGGGGCTTGGTGATTTTGGAAAAGTCCTTTATGAAGCGACGTTAGAAACCCGCATGACCCAGGAAACTTCTTATAGCTTTACTAAAACTAAAACTGATTTACTTTTCTTCTTTTCTTATTTGTTAAATAAAATTAAAAAAGGGCGTGAATCAAAAGGACTTAATAGGACCGAAACGTTTGGTTTAGGAATATGAATAGGAGTGGAATTCAAATATAAACATGGAGGCTTAAAAATCACACTAAACCAAAACAACGAGTTTCAAAAAAAATAAATTTATTTTAAACAAAATATGTATAAATAAATTTATTTTTTTTTCTTTATGATTACTTATCTCTTTTTTTATTATTATTATTTTCATTCATTTTTTCTCTTTTTTTTTCAATACATTGCTTTTGAGTACACTTTTTTCAACAATTTCTCCAAAGATAACACAAAA
Organism: Platanthera guangdongensis; assembly: GCA_039583875.1. Lineage (NCBI taxonomy): Eukaryota > Viridiplantae > Streptophyta > Magnoliopsida > Asparagales > Orchidaceae > Platanthera > Platanthera guangdongensis. The sequence continues at coordinate 113,088,180 of CM077148.1, read as the reverse complement.
TTTCCTATCAAAAAAAATTAGCGTGATTAGATAGGTAGGAATTTGGGCTTTGGTGAAAATGAAATGCTGTGTGGAGTTATCAAATGAATTTGGAAAAAAGGCTCAAAAGCGGCTAACTAGTGGTAAAAGATTTTATGTTGGCAGGAAAGCTCAAACGCAAACAAAAATGGCCTAAATCATTTTCACGCTTTTTTAAATTTATTTAAAACATAGAGTCGATAAATTTTAAAAAGCAAGTTCAAGATAATAAAAGAAGATTGATGAAATTATCTTGAAAATAAAAATAATATGTGACTTGGATCGTTCATATCTACTACGTTATTCAAAATTTGTTCTTACAAAAATTATCTAAAGACGAAAAGGAAAATAGTGGATGATAAATTTTTAGAGAAAGTAAAGAAAATAAAGAACGGAAAATCATAATAGAACTGCACGTTTTAGAGAAATATTTTACCTTAACATGCTACCGTGAATTAGAAACACAGCATGACCAACATTTTACTTATGAAATATGATTAAAAAAATGATTAGAAAAATTATAAGTAACTACGTTGTTTATAAAGAAGTTTGAGAAAAACAAAACATAAACATGGGGTACTTATTGAAATACCAAAATGCAGCTATATATATACATATTTTTTTTGAATTTGTTTTTTTTTTTGGATTTTTTGGATATTTACAAAAAGCAAAAAGGAGGAACTCATCCCCCAAGCTTAAAATCGACATTGTCCTCAATGGAGAAGGAGGTCGAAGAATGAGAGAAAAGTAAAGTGCAGAAATGAAAGACAGAATTGAAAAACAGGTACTTCCCGGTTTTATGTGGTAGGGAAAGCTGAGTGATGTCGCTCCTCCATGCATGTGCGGTGGAGCTCCATGAAACGTCGTCCGGTGGACTTTGTTAGGGAATCAGAACCGTTGGAGCAGGCGATCGCAGAAGTTTCAGCTTGCCGGAGCCATTCGGGGCAAAAATTGTAAAATAAAGAAAACAGAAAAAGATAACTTGGGTTGCCTCCCAAGAGCGCCCTTTGTTTAAAACGTCGTTTGTGCTCGACGCATCAAAATAAGATTGTCCCAAATATCGTTGTAAAAATAAAGTTCGAATAAAGGTCAATGGGGCATCTTTTATTTTTGTAGCTAATGCATTTTTTCTGCTTTTTGCAGGTTTTCACGGCTTTCAGCCGAATTTTGATGTGACACGCCCAAGGTCACGCCCTACAAGGGCGTGTACCTAGGGCGTGTAACCCAGAGGAATGAAGCAATTGGTCTGAAACTGCATTCCGTGGAAACTTAGTATACACGCCCTCTATCACGCCCGTGTCACATCCGACATGGGCGTGTTCTAGAGGCGTGTCCCCAGGTTCCGAGGAATCGCCGCAGCGCGCTCGTTTTTCCCGCTCCACCGTCGCACCGAAAGTGTCACGCCCTAGGGTCACGCCTGACTCGGGCGTGACATATGGGCGTGTACTTCAGCAATTCCGCCCGTCACCTCCAGCATTCAATTTCTGCTCAACAAAGTCACGCCGCAAAGAACACGCCCCAGGTACACGCCCCACCAGGGCGTGACTTGTGGGCGTGTACCTCAACTACTTCGTCAGAATTAAATTCCAGCCCGAAAAAGTCGGGCCGAATGTGTCACGCCCCAGGGTCACGCCCGACCACGGCGTGACAGGGGGGCGTGACCCGACCCGAAAAATTCTATAAATAGAGCCCAACTCTAAGGGTTCAGGGACACTTTTCGGATTGAGAGGGGATGTTCTGTCCTTTGTATTTTTGAACTTTTTTAAGCATGTCTCTTTATTTTTAGTTCTTAGCTCTAGCTTTATGCTTTCCCTGTATTAGTTCCTAGCTTCGTTCTGTAGTATAATGATAATGATAGTGTAGTTTACCTTTCCATGCACTTGTAATCTCTAGTTTTCAAGTTGTAAGATTCCTGTTTCCATTAATAAAAAGTGTTGTTTTCTCTTTCGTTTCTGCTCTGTTTTCACTATGTTCTTCTACTCATCCCCCCTCTTCCACCTCACCATGATTAACTAATCCTCTATATACTCGATCTTGATGATCCGAGGTTCGAGTGATTAGGTTATGATGCTTTGAATCTTACCTTTTCTTTTTAGGGTTCAGCTTTGAATTACTCTTGATTTATCACGGGTTGGAGGTATATCATCGATATATACTCTCCACCTTTGCTTTCATTCTGGGCTAGCCGAGAGGCCGAAAGTTTGAAATGAGCACTCAAGAGTAAAGGGAGTTGTTCGCACCCCTCGAGAGAGGCAGACGTTCAAATCTCCCGGATTGGAGTAAAATCCAATAGCGGGGTTCACCGCGTAAAGCGAGTTTTAGGCCTCCGATTTAGGCGAGAGTCGGTCGGACCTTCCTAAACTCAGTTAGGCACGGACTTCGAGAGAAGCGTGTCAATATTCATGGAACCTCCACGGTCAAGGACCTTTACCCTAATTAGCTTAGGTTTATTTATCGTATTTTTCTAACCACTCTTGCCGAGGTGATTTCTGATCGAGTGCATTTTCCCCTCATCGTTACTAAGCTTAAGTTAATCGCTCTTTTAGCTCTCTTTATCTTTTCATGCAAGTAGCTCTCTTTCATTGCAAGTAGTTCTTTTCCTTTAGTACGTTTAGCTTTCTTCTAAAAAACCTAATTTTTCCGTCGATAAAATAATAGATTTCGTGTGAGTAAGCTTACTCAACTGTTCCCGGATTTTAATACGACACTTGTGTCCCCTAGCTGCATTTCGATAGGTATACTTGCCTTGTTGAATTGTTAGTTTGGTTATTTTCTCCTTGCAGATATCTAAGAGACAATCACCACGTCTTGAGGATGTCTCGGTGCTGCGAGAGTTTCCAGATATCTTTCCTCATAGTCTTCCAGGACTTCCTCCTGAGAGAGAGGTGGATTTTGTGATAGACCTCGAGCCAGGTAATCGCCCGATTGCTAAGGAACCATATCGTATGTCTCCATGTGAGTTGAATGAGTTAGGTACTCAGCTCTATGAGTTGTTGAGGTGTGGTTTTATTAGACCAAGTTCTTCTCCGTGGGGTGCTCCTGTTTTGTTCGTCAAGAAGAAAGATCAATCGATTAGGCTTTGCATCGATTATAGGGAATTGAATAAGATAACCATTAAGAATAGATATCCCCTGCCAAGGATTGATGATCTGTTCGACTAGTTGCATGGTATCTTAGTATTTTCAAAGATCGATCTTTGCTTAGGCAACCACTAGTTGAGAATTCGTGAGGCAGACATTCCATGAACCGCTTTCCGTTCACGACATGGACATTATGAGTTTTTGGCGATGTCTTTCGGTTTAACCAATGCACCCTCTGCTTTCATTAATTTGATGAGTAGGGTGTTTAAGGATGTTTTGGACCGATTTGTTATTGTGTTCATAGATGATGTCTTGGTGTATTCCCGCAATGTTGAGGATCATACTCAGCATTTGCGTTTGGTTTTGTTGACCTTGAGGGAGCATTTGTTATATGCGAAGTTGAGCAAGTGTGAGTTCTGGCTACCTCAGGTGTCCTTTCTAGGTCATGTTATAAGCAAGGACGGTATTTTTGTAGACCCGACCAAGATTTCTGCTGTGATGGAATGGGAGAGACCTTCTACACCTAAGAGCTTCTTAGGCCCGGCTGGCTATTATAGAAGGTTCGTGGAAGGGTTTTCGTTGTTGTCTGCTCCTCTAACTAGACTTACTCAGAAGAATACTGCATTCATTTGGAGGGATAAGTGTGAAGAGGCTTTCCAAGAACTGAAGAAGAAATTATGCACTGCTCTAATTTTAACCTTACCTACGGAAGGAGTTGAGTATGCTGTGTATATTGATGCACCCATATCAGACTTGGCTGTGTTTTAATGCAAGATGGTAAGGTGACCGCGTATGGATTAAGGCAAATAAAGACTCATGAGAGAAACTATCCTGCGCATGATTTGGAGTTTGCTGCTGTAATTTATGCGCTGAAGCTTTGGTGACACTTAATGTATGGTACGCTGTGCAAGATCTATACATACCAAAAGAGTTTGAAGTACGTCTTCACTCAGAAGGAACTAAATCTGTGCCAGCGTTGGTGGTTAGAATATGTGGCCGATTATGAAGTGGAAATTCTTTATCATCCAGGAAAGGCTAATGTAGTAGCCGATGTTTTGAGTAGAAAGACCGCTAAAATTTTTAATTTGTCGGTACAGTCCTTGGCCGAAGAATTCTTGTTGATGGATATTGAGGTTGGGAGTCGTACTGTGCCTGCTTGTCTAGAAGCAGAAGAACCTTCTTGGATTTCCCTTACTCGAGCACATCAGAATGATGATCCTGATTTGTTGCACCTCCGAAATAAAACTGTAATGGGAGAGCTACCAGATTTCTCCTTGGATGAGTTGGATACCTTGAAGTATCAGGGTAGATTTTGCTTCCCTGCCTTTGGCAACATTCGGGATAAGATCTGTGCTGAAGCTCATGGTTCCAGTGTAGCCTACCACCCTGGTTCCACTAAGATGTATAAAGACCTAAAGCAAATTGTTTGGTGGTCGGGGATGAAGAATGATATCGCGAAGTTTGTATTGAAATGTTATACGTGTTAGCATGTTAAGGCTGATCATAGAAGGCCTGGTGGTAAGTTGACACCGCTTGATATTATAATTTGGAAATGGGAGAGTATTTCAATTCATTTCATCACCGGTCTACCAAAATCTCCCCATGGGCACGACTCTATTTGGGTGATAGTCGATAGATTGACAAAGTGTGCTCACTTTGTTCCGTTTAAGATTGGGTATTCAATGAAGAAGATAGCGGAGCTATATCTTGAAGAGGTCATTAGGTTACATGGAGTGTCTGTTAGCATTGTATCAGATCGGGACACCAGATTTACGTCTCGCTTTTGGAAGAGTTTACAAGAGGGGTTGGGTACCGATTTGAGGTATTCCACTGCCTATCATCCGCAGACGAATGGTCAGGAAGAAAGGGTAAATCATATCGTAGAAGACATGATCAGATGTAATATTTTGGATCATGGTGGTGCTTGGGATGAACGTCTCAGACTCATGGAGTTTGCATACAATAATAGTTATCAAGAGAGTCTGTAGATGGCCCCGTTTGAGGCCTTATATGGGAGGTGTTGTAGAACTCCTTTGTTTTGGGCTGAAGTTGGTGAGAGACCGTTACTAGGTCCCGAAGCCCTTGAGGAGATGAATTGTGCTGTGTCTCATATTCGAGAAAAGCTCCGTTTGGCTCAAGAGCGCTATGAGAAGTATGCTAATCAAAGAAGGGTCGATCTGGAGTTTGTCGTTGGAGACATGGCTTTTCTGAAGGTTTCTCCGATGTCTGGCATTAAAAGGTTTGGAAGGAACCACAAGTTAGACCCCCGGTATATGGGACCTTTTCAGTTTCTTGAACGAGTCGGAGTTTCAGCGTATAGGCTGGAGTTTCCTACCTCCTTCCCTGGTGTCCATGATGTGTTTCATGTGAGCCAGTTGTAGAAGTGTGTTTGTAATGATCGTTAAGTCCTTGACTCAATGCCCCAGATTCAGTCAAACCTTACGTATGTGGAAGAACCTATTCGTATTCTGGATTCTCAAGAGCGTGTGTTGCGAAGAAAGACCATCCCCATGGTCAAGATTCTTTGGAGAAATCAAGACATCGAGAGTACAATGTGGGAATTGGAATCAGCGATGAGGGAATCTCATCCGCACCTCTTCTCTTAGTTTCGGGTATGTCTTTATGTTTTCAGTCATGTTTGATTTTATCATTTTGGTTTGGTTTTGGAGTTGTGTTAAGTTTCGGGACGAAACTTCTTTTTAGGGGGAGTGACTGTAACGCCCCCGATTTTTTGATGATTTTATTTGTATGAGCATCGTCATATTTATGACGTCGTGGCGTTACTTTTAACGTCGAGTTGGCGGCGCAATGCCATTACGGCATTTTCGCGTCTGTGCGGTCGAGTGGGCCGAATTCTTGTTGTAATGGGAAAATTTTGCATTTGGAATTTAAGTTAAGTAATTTTGGACTTGCTCGTCAAGTTTCGTCGCGATCCGAGCGATATTTGGGTCTCGGCGATTTTCTGAAGTTTTGTGGAATTTATGTTCGTCGTAAACTTTGAAAATTAATATATCGAGAATGGATTGTCGGATTTTGGTTTTGACTTCGCCGTTGTGTTCGTAGCGTCAGTGTTCGCCTATGGTGCGAATTTCGTTTGATTCGGCGTGCGTTCGGGCCTCCGTCTTGAACTCGTAGTTTCCTTATTCAAAAATATATAAATATAAATATTTTAATATTAAAGTATTATTCAAGAATGAAAAGTACTATTCATTCAAATAGTTTGATCAAAAAGATATATCTGCAAAAAAATTGTTAATTCTGTAATATATACTCGAGTTTTGTAATAATATACTCGAGTTCTGTATTAACATACTCGAGTTCTGCTGCTTTAATATACTCGAGTCCTGTTTATTTCACTCGAGTCCTTCCTTATCACTCGAGTTCTGCATATATATATATATCACTCGAGTCCTGTATTGAACTACTCGAGTCCTGTATTGAACTACTCGAGTCCTGTATTGAACTACTCGAGTCCTGTATTGAACTACTCGAGTCCTCTATTGAACTATTCGAGTCCTGTATTAAACTACTCGAGTAATGTATTGAACTACTCAAGTCCTGTATTTACCTCTCGAGTAGCTGTATTCTCCTCTCAAGTACCTGTATTTTCTTCTCGAGTACCTGTGCATTCATCCCGAGTGGTCCATTACAGTTTGTGTTCAGGAGCCTTTTTGAGGGTCAAAGGTATGTCGTATGGAAAAAAAGTTAACATAAAATTTGTTCATCTCGATAAGATCTACAACTTTCATGTTGGACACTTTTTGATTTGAAGCCATTCTAGGCCTCTATGTTTGATTCCCGCAAAACTGCTCGTATTTGATCGGTTTTCCTTCTGGTTTAGATAATAATATTTTATGAATACATATATATATATATATATATATATATATATATATATATATATATATATATATATATATATATATATATATATATATATATATATATATATATATCTGTATATAAACTCTGATACTTAGGTTATTAGAAAGAAAAGAAAAGTCTTATCTTCATCTTCTCCGATTTGTTTTCCTCCCGAACCAGAGTGGCATGAGCGTGAGAGTGAGAATATTTTGTGAACCTTCCGGTGGCCGCCGACGGTTCTCCAGTGCTCGAAATCTTCATCCGAACATAGATCCGGAAAGCTCTTGCCGAGAGCTATGCCATCGTGGTAATATCTTCCCCGTTTCTTGAGATTTCACGTTAAGATTTTTTCGGCCTTAACCTCTTTTTCGGCTGTTCTTGTTCAGATTTCAACTCCTCCCGCATCCTTTTGCCCCAATCTACGACGTGGAGTGAATCAGAGGACTTTTCCGGTAAAACTAAGGCAAGTGATGGTTTACCCTCTTTTCTCCATGTCCGATTTGATGGTAACGAATGAGTTTTATTCCTTTATCTTCTTGTATTTTTTTTAATATTTTTCCAAGTTATAGCTATGTCTAATATTTCGATCACTTGAAAATTTCTAAATCTCGTGTTGTTAACTGAATCTGGTAACTTCATAGAGGTTTGATAAAATGTTTTTAGTATTGGCTTTAATCGCCTTATTTACCATCGTTGAAGAACACATCAGAGTTTATCTAGGATTGTAAATCGCTCCTAGAGGTTGATAAACCGCGTCTTTAATCTAGAGTGTTGAGTAGAATCCGACGTGCCAAGTCTCGAGATATATGTGTTATGGTTTCTTTGGGTTTCTTGATTGCGGGAGTTAGTGGACAAAACCACCTCCGTAATGTTTGATTCCTTTATTAGTACCTTCTGGAAGTCTATCAGGTTTTTTGGCGTCTGCGGTGTATGGTGGAGAGTATGAGACTCCCTCGCAGTTAGACGGAAGCTATATTTGTGAGGATGTGTCCAGTTGATTGACCACCTCGCCCGTGTTTTTGGGTAGAGTTGACCACAAGTGACTAATAAAGGTTTTGTACTTTTCCTTATGATTTATTCATGTCGTCACCTTATAGGCTCATGCGTCTGGTGTACTCTTGTTGATCGTGACGAATCACGTAAGAGTTCTTTTCCTGTTGATGCCCTGTTTTCTTTTTGTACTTTACTTCAGTGCTTTTGGTCTTGGGTTGGTACCCCTTTTGACCTTGTTTATTTTGGCTTATTTTTCTGCCACCATTTGTACCTTCTTGCTGAGATGTTCTGTCTTTAGAATGCCTCATGTTCAGAGTGTTGGGTATTACATCCACACTAACCCAGATTTGATGAAGTCACCCTGGAACTAAGATGAATTAAGTTGTATTTGATGCTTGGTTTGAGTTATATGTTTGCAGGAATTTCACTGGGAAGTGTAGACCAATGTCAGTCCACAGTGGGTCACCAAACACAGGAACTGTGCAATGTAATCCCTCATTGCATATTCCAAAGTGTTGACTCATGTGTGGTCTCTCTATTGGGATAAACTTCATATTCAAGCTATTGGACCTTGGGAAAAGGATTGGAAGTTGACTGCATTAGAAGAAAGAGTTTTCCAAATAACAAAAATTTTCTAAGTCTTTTACTCGAGTAGGTCAATAACTACTCGAGTAGATTGGGCATAATTTACTCGAGTAAAGAAACCTTGTACTCGAGTACTTAAGTGTATCTCTCGTGTAGCTAAGTCATGTACTCGAGTAGACGTAGTCATATACTCGAGTAGCATGTTTATATACTCGAGTAGATCACCCATTATACCCGAGTATTAAAGGCCAACCTCATCAAAATTTTTCTAAGTCATGGACTCGAGTAAGTATACTCACATACTCGAGTAAGTATACTCGCATACTCGAGTAGATAGAATCATAGTCGAGTAGTTCATTATACCTACTCGAGTAGAACATGTTTCACTCGTGTAACTTGAAATTTTCCTACTCCAGAATTTTCTAAGTCTTTTACTCGAGTAGAACTTTCACCTACTCGAGTAGATCACTTCCTCTCAAGTTGTTTAGTTCAACTACTCGAGTAGCTGCTTGCTGATTTCTTTAGAATTTATTCTAAGTATCCCACTCGAGTAGTCCTTCATGTACTCGAGTAGTTTATGTAATATACTCGAGTAGTTTTTCTTGTACTCGAGTAGATCCTTTATGTACTCGAGTAAGTCAATATACATACTCGAGTAGTTCTTTCTGCTTACTCGAGTAGTTGATTTCTACCTACTCGAGTAGCCTATCTTTATATACCTGAGTATGTTCTCCTTCATGTATTCGAGTAGTTATTCAACTACTCGAGTAGCTCCTCTCTTACTCGTGTATATGGCTGAATTTTTCTGAAATTCATCTAAGTTTTTTTTTCTGACAGGATTTTCAAATCACGCGACATGATTGGTCCACGTGTACATCATTATGACCGATTATGACCGTTATTCTCTCCTATATAAAGTCTTATCAGAAAATGACAAACCCTAATTTTTCTCCAAGCATTCTTGTCATTTTATTTTGAGAAAGTTCTTCAGCCAACTCCTCACTGTTTTCACGAAACAGAAGCCGCCGCCACCATCTTCTCCGGCCAGTCCGTCTAAGTTCTGAGGATTCATTCTGAAGAAAGTTACAGATCGAGATCGACATCACTGTTCATCTTCTCTCTCTGATTCTGTAAAAGCAAGAAGATCCAGATCTGGATCGAGACTCTCTTCACTGATTTCTGATAGTGCTGCAAAGTCCATAAGAAGAAGCTTTCTGGCCGTTTCATCAGATCTGATTGGATTTACTGTTTGTATAATTTTCCAAAACTTTATTAATCTTGTAGGAGAAAGTTTCTCCGAGTGTAGGAGTTTTTCACTCCGAGTTTGTAGGAAGTGTTATCTTCCGAGGTGTAGATCCCGTTGGTTGGATCGAGTTTGTAGGAACTTTGTTCCGAGGGTAGGATCGATTTTTGATCCAAGATAGTGGAGTAGCCGAGTCTAGTTGATTGCTAGATCGGTGAGGGAAAGTGGATATACCCAAGGGAGGGGAACCACTATAAATCTTGTGTCGTCTGTGATATTGGTAAATAGTCCTGTGCTGTGCTCTAATTATTTTTTATTCCACAAAAGACGCACAACTCACCTATTCACCCCCCTCTAGGTGATTTAGGTTGACAACCGTTTTCTTTCAATTGGTATCAGAGCGAGGTTGATCGTCAAAAGGTTAACACCTTGATCAGATCCAAATTTGTTGTCAGAAAGATTCTACCATAAAATGGACAAGGGCAAAGATTTCACCAAGCTTCCACTGTGCAACAAAAATAACTTTCCCATGTGGAAAGAAAGGATAAAATTTTTCATGGAAGCGATGGATCCAAGGATCTTCATGATCGTTGAAGAAGGCCCTTACGTTCCCATGATTGTGTCCACTATCGTCCCTACCAAGAAAGTTCTCAAAAAGCTAATGGATCTCGACAAAGACGAGATTGCACTTATCTCCCTCGACAAGAAAGTTAAGAACATTATAGCAAGTGCAGTCGATGACTCGATGCTGCAAAATTTGATTCACTGTCAATCAGCTAAGGAGATGTGGCATTCCTTAGTCACTTTGATAGAAGGAACTGAAGAAGTAAGGGATGATCAGAGATCCCTTCTCAACCAAAAATATGAAGCGTTCCGACAAGGGAACTAGGAAACAATTGCCGACACATTTGAAAACTTCTTCAAAATTGTGAATGGCCTAAGGGCGTATGGCCGTGTCTTCACCAACGGAGAACTGAACGACAAGTTCTTGAGATCCATAACCAAGGAATGGGATAACAAGCTATGCGCCATCAGGGAGTTCGGGAAGCTAGCTGAAACGGACCCGCAAAATCTCTTTGGAAAGCTTATGTCTTATGAACTCCAAATCAATACAAGAAAAGCTAAAGAAGAGAAAGGCAGATCTGCACTCAAGGAGAAATCTGTCGCTTTGAAGGCGGACACCTCCAGAAAGACTAAGGCTGCCTCCCTCGCTCTAGCTCCAGAAGTTGATGAAGAAGAAGAAACATCAGAGCCTAGCACTTCAGGCTTGGAACTATCAGAAGGAGAGTTTTCCTTACTCTCGAGGCAATTCAAGAAGTTTCTTAATAAAAAGAAACAATGGAAAGGCAAGGATGCCTCATACAGAAGATCGCAGCGCGATGGCGATCGACAAAGAAAAGGATCAAGCAGCCACGAAAGGTATAATACTAAACAGAACAAATACGTTTCAACTGACATCATTTGCTACTGCTGTAATAAGCCAGGTCACGTCATTACTGACTGCCCTCATAAGAAGAAGGAGGGTGGTAGAAGAGAAGACAAGAAATCCTCACACAACAAGAAGAGGAAAGAGAAGAGCCTCATAGCCAAAAGGAGCAAGACTCTTAGCGAGTCCGACTCATCTGAGTCAAGTGAAGAAGAAGAAGCTTACTTTGGGCTAATGACTCAAACAGATGATGATCAAGATCCCCAGTTCACTGGGAAGGTAAACTCCCATACCCCTCTTTCAGATTCTGAAGTCTCTAAACATGATTGCGAGGGTAGCTCCTCTGACGATGAGTCAGAATTAATGGCCCAGTACAAGGAGTTAATCATGGCTTATGACAAATGTCGTCAAGTCGTGAAGACCCAGGCTAAAGAGATCAAATCTCTAAAAGCCGAAGAGAGCATCTTGAGAGAGAAAGTCGCAAAGACTGACTCCCTCGAAGAAAACTTCAATAATGCTATTGAAGAATACAACAAGTCTCTTGAGCACCTTGACCTTAAGGAGAAGATCATCAAGGGATTGGAAGCTGAACTTGTGGCTGAAAGGAAACTTGTTGAGAGTTTCTCGAAGCCCAAGACAGTTCTTCCATTAATTGCTGAATTCTCAGCAAAGGCCAAGGGAGCTGGATTAGGCCATGAAGAAACTCTTAGTAAATCCTCTAGGAGAAACAAGAATCAACGGAAAAATAAGGCCGCCAAAAAGGCCTCAGCCGAAGAAAAGGGAAAAGCCCCTCAAAATCAAACTATATTCAAAAAGGTCATCTTTCCATCAAATGAGTTTGATTTTGACTCATCCTACGGGCACTTCGCTAGGCCTACTAATGTAGAGCCAAAGTCCCGCTATCAAGGATGGGCTCGACCCCGAAACTTTGGCGAAAGTGCCTTTATAGCACCTTATGAAGAAGTTGTTCTTCAAAGCTATGGCCCTTTCAATCATGGGCATAACTTCAAGAAGGCACCAAAGACAAAGCCTGTTGTAAAGAAGCCTATAAAGGAGAAGAAGCCATTTGATTGCCATCATCATGAGGCATCTTCCTCCAAGAATGTTACCCCTGTTAGACCAAAGTTCCAAAAGGTCAAGCAGGAGATCTTGAGGCAAAGGTACAATAGATTTGACTGTTGGTGCTGTGGCAAGGTTGGTCACTTCGCCATAGATTGCTGGTTCAATTCCAGAAATGCTGCAACCCCTTATGTCAGCAATATGAGAAAGACCGCTCATAGTGCTAACACTCGTAGGGGGAGCACTCTAACCTAAGACTAAGGACCCAAACGTGTTTGGGTTCCTAAGGCAAATTTATTATGATTGCAGGGATGTCCAAAGGCCAACAAAACGCCCATCTGGTACTTGGACAGCGGATGCTCTCGGTATATGACCGGGACTAGAAGCCTCATTCAGAACTTTACTCCAGTCGTGAACGGACCAAAGGTCATCTTTGGAGGTTCAGACTATGGAATTACTAGAGGCTTTGGTATGATTACTAACGATAATGTATCCTTCTCGGATGTGGCTTATGTCGAAGGATTGGAACACAATCTCATAAGCATAAGCCAACTCTGCGATAAAGGATACATAGTTGAATTTCATGCTGATAAGTGCCTAATAAAATCCGTTGACAATATGGAAACGATTCTATCCGGCACTCGAAGCAGTAATATTTTTTGTTTAAATTTCATTTGTATTGCTTCCTCTACACCAGTGTGTCTTTTAGCAAAAGATAGTGCATATCTTGGTGACCAATGGCACAAGAGACTAGCACATTTTAATTTCAAAACTATTAATAAACTATTTTCAATGAACTTGGTACGTGATGCCCCGAATGTCAAATGCGTTAAATACAGACCTTGTCATGCATGCGTAAAAGGCAAGCAAACAAGGGCTATCTTTAAAAGCATTATTGGCAAAGACTCTAACAGATGTCTCCATCTACTGCACATGGACTTGTTTGGTCCACTGCAAATTAGAAGTTTGGGAGGTAAGGACTATACATTGGTAATTGTTGATGACTACTCGCGCTTTGCGTGGGTGTTCTTTCTGAAACACAAGTCAGATACCTTCGACATCTTTACTAATTTTGTCAGGCAAGTCCAGAATGAATACAACTGCTCCATAATCAAAATCAGAAGTGACAACGGAACAGAGTTCAAATCTGGGGCCATGACAGAATTCTGTGAAAGCTTAGGTATCTTTCATTAGTTTTCCTCTCCTCGTACCCCACAATAGAATGGAGTGGCTGAGAGAAGGAACAGAACACTCATAGAGGCCTGCAGGACCATGTTGAGTGATGCTTCACTACCAGAGTACTTCTGGGCTGAGGCCGTCAACACTGCATGCCACGTGCAAAATCGAGCACTCATAAATAAAGATCACAATAAGACACCTTACGAACTTCTGAAAGGCAGGAAACCAACAGTCTCATACTTTAGAATCTTTGGCTATAAATGCTTCGTACTTAACAATGGTAAGTATCATACCACCAAGTTCAGCGAAAAGAGCTTTGAAGGTATTTTTGTAGGATATAGTAGCCAAAGTAAGGCATATAGGATATTTAATAGAAAAACCATGGTGGTGGAAGAATCAATACATGTTGTATTTGATAAGATGAGCTTGCTGCAAAGCAATCCGTCTAGTGTGCTCATTGAAGATGTAGGTGAAAAGTTGAAAGAAACTAGCTTGGATGATCCGTCCGAAGACAAAGGCGAGAAGTTCGTTAAGATCACCACTCCAACTCCTATTGGAGAGGCTGATGATCAAAATGAAGAAGTCATCCAGGATGAAGAAATTCCTCTAGTGATTGAAGACAATCCAGATGCAAGAACTCTAGAGCTCAGACATTTGAAGGATCACCCCATGGACCAGATCATAGGAGATCCCCGGGATGGTATCAGAACTCGAAGAGGTACAGCTAATGATAATCTTCATTTGGGTTTTCTCTCATAGGTTGAACCGAGGAAATTTGAGGAAGCAAACGCAGACGCATCATGGATAATGACAATGGAAGAAGAGCTAAATCTGTTCAAGCGCTGCAATGTGTGGATGCTTGTTCCAAGACCCAAAGGGAAGAACATCATTGGAACAAAATGGGTTTACAGGAACAAGATGGACGAAGACGGAACTATCATAAAGAACAAGGCCAGACTCGTCGCTAAAGGCTATCGTCAAGAAGAAGGAATCGACTTCGACCAGACATATGCTCCAGTGGCGAGGCTAGAGGCAATAAGGTTGTTCCTAGCATATGCTGCTTTCAAAGGCTTCACCGTCTATCAGATGGACGTGAAGTCGGCCTTCCTGAATGGTAACATAAAGGAGGAAGTGTATGTGGAACAACCTCCAGGTTTCGTTGATCCTAACTTTCTTGATCATGTCCTTTTTCTGCACAAGGCCCTATATGGTCTGAAACAAGCTCCTAGAGCTTGGTATGAAACGCTGTCTACCTTTCTACTTGAGAACAAGTTCACAAGGGGAAAGATAGACAAGACATTATTTCTTAGGGAAATAAAAGGCAAGATTTTGCTAGTGCAAATCTATGTCGACGACATTATTTTTGGCTCTACAGATGACAACCTCTGCAAAAAGTTCTCAAAACTTATGCAAGGGAAGTTTGAAATGAGTAGTATGGGCCAGCTGAAGTATTTCTTTGGGCTTCAGGTGAAACAATCCGAAGATGGAATTTTCATCTCACAGACCAAGTTCACCAAAGAGCTAATTAAGAAATTCGGAATGGAGAACGCAACCTCTATGAGGACTCCAATGGGCTCAACTATGTCTCTGGACAAGGATGAAAAAGGGAAACCTTTTGATGAAACCAAGTACAGAAGCATAATTGGATCCTTGCTCTACCCTACTGCCAGTAGGCCTGACATAATGTTCTCAACATGTGTCTATGCTAGATTTCAGGTGAACTCTAAGGAATCTCATTACGCTGCTGCAAAGCGGATCCTGAGATACCTTAAAGGCACACCAAATCTAGGCTTATGGTACCCAAGAAGTAATGACAGCGAACTAATTGGGTTTTCAGATGCAGATTTTGCAGGTAGCAAAGATGACCGGAAAAGCACCTCAGGGACTTGCCAATTCTTTGGAAGAAGGCTAATCGCCTGGAGTAGCAAGAAGCAGAACTATGTCGCAATCTCAACGGCCGAGTCAGAGTATATCTCTGCATGCAGTTGTTGCGCACAGTTGCTATGGATAAAGAATCAGTTCGAGGACTACAACCTGCAGTTCAAGGATATTCCTCTATACTGTGACTCCTCCAGCGCAATTGCAATACCCAACAATCCAGTCTCCCACAGTCGGACAAAGCACATCGAGCTAAGATATCACTTCATCCGGGAACATGTGGAGCATGGAGACATAGATCTCCAATATGTGCCTACAGATAGGCAAGTTGCAGATATCTTCACAAAGCCGCTGAACGAGACCAAGTTCTCGTTGTTCAAGACTGAGCTTGGAATGCTCAACAAAGGGGACTAAAGAAGGCTGGATGACTAAGAAGCAAGTAATTGCAAGGGATTAGTCAAAATCTACTTTTTTATAAACTTTTTCAAAGTTCAACTCGAGAAGCATAAGACATACTCGAGTATATGACTTCACCTACACGAGTCACGCAGACCTACTCGAGTAACAACTGACATACTCGAGTACTCTTCTCTACTTACTCGAGTATAGGAGTGTGCCTACTCGAGTACCTACTTACCTACTTGAGTAAGTCACTCACCTACTTGAGTAAGTCACTTATCTACTTGAGTATTTTTCTCCATCTACTCGAGTACTTTCTGCAGACTGACTCGAGTAACTTCTGACGATCTACTCGAGTAACCTCTTACCTACTCGAGTAGTCTATCTCTTTCTCGTGTACTGTTTCCCAGATTTTGAAATTTCTATCTATTCGCTACCCAAGGCTAAATGCCGCCTCTTTCTTTAAATCAATTAGCTGTAATTTAAGAGTTATATATATGAAATTATGAAAACCCAAACCTACACGACATTATTTCTTTCTCTCGAGTACCCTCTGCCGCTTCGCCTACTCTGCCGATTCGCCTACTCTCCTCCGCCGCTGTTGCAGAGCTGTCTCTCTCCTCACCTCTTCCAGTCAACCGCAGCCATGGCGGCTTCTTCCAAGATCGGCATCGGATCAGAACTCGTCACCGCCGGTATTGTAGAGCTCTCAGATGACTTCCACAACCTCCTCATCCTTTTCGACACCGCCGGCCTCTCCTTCATTCTCCAGGAACCCTGTCGCGTTTTATTCCCAGAAGTTGCCGAATTCTTCTCCAATCTCAAGGTCAGCAGGAATGGAAAAGTCCTAAAATCCAAAGTGAAGGGTTTGAAACTTAAGTTCACCAAGACCTCTGTCTCTCAGCTTCTCCGAATGCCGATTGTCGATGAAGAAGATGAGTTAGATGATGAAGACTCTGACCGAACAGCCCTTTTCTGTGGCATTTCTCTTGACGCTCGGTATATTAAAAGGTCAGACATGAACGCTGAAGGAAAATTTCTAGTTGACATTATTGGCAAAATTTTACTGTGCAAGACACACTCCATCAGAGACATTCCTTTATATTTCTTCGATATAATGCAAGCAATTGTCTGCCGCAAGAAATATCAATTTGGTATGCTGATTCTGGATAAAATCAAGGATAGCTTGAAATCCCCAACTACGCCAGAATTATCTCTCTTCTCCTCCATGAAACTAATCCTGAGGTCTTCAACTTCTCCAAAGGGACCCCACTTCATCACATGAAGAAGGTCTCCATCTCTTCTATTCAGAGATGGGATCTCAAGTTAAAGAATTCTGCCCAAGCTGCACAGGTTTCAGAAGTTCCAAAAGTTCCAGCTATAGAGGACATGACTCCATCTCCCTCTCCTCATCATGTGGCCAGCTCCTCTGGTGAACCAAGTGAGGGGGAGCCTGCTCCTTCTAGCCAAGTCAAGCAGCCCTCTCCTCAGCCAGAAATTCCTTCCCTACCTCATACTCCACAGAGTCCAGCCACTCCTTCAGATCAAGTACCTCAAGACTCTCTTCTGTCCACAGCTGCTGCTATAGATGCTATGATTGCAGAGCTCTCTGAAGAAGTGCTGCCCCCTCCTCCTCTATCTCTTCCAGCTCCAACCTCTGAAGGTCACAAGGACTTTTCTCCAGCCCAGTCTCCTGCCCATTCTCCAGCCAGAACTCCAACACCATCTCCACATCCTCCAACAGACAAGCCAGATGCCATTCTTATTTCTGATGAGCCTTCTCCTGAGCCAGCTGAGGCCCCTCTCAGAAACCTAGATTTCTCCATCCCCCATGATACAGAAGAAAGGGATGCTATAATTCATACCACCAGAGCTCTCAGCTCTGTCATCATTGAAGAAATAGCTCCTTGGGTAACTCCTCCTATCTCTACTGCTGCTCCCTCTACTCCTGTTCCAGTCCCTTCCTCCTCAGAATTGCTGCAACACATTGCAATTCTTCTTCAAGAACAAAGACATCATTTTGACACCTCTCTAAAAATAGTCACTGACAAGGTAACTGCCCTTGAGTCTGAGATGAGCAGAGGCTTTGCTGAAATTCAGCATAACACTGACAGGCTCAAGTACTTATTTAAACTTGGTGGCAAAGCCCTTGACCACACTATCACTAGTGTTGGCAATGTTATGGAACAAGGTGTCACCCAGGCAAACAATCAGATGGAGCTAGATAAGAGAAATGAGGCTAACAAAATGAAAATCTGTGAAGAAGTGGGTATTTTCAAAGATGATACTATAGCCCAGCTATCTGTTTAAATCAGAAAGGGGGAGGGTTTGATAAAAGAACTCAAAGAACAGGTAGAAAAATCTGCTGCTCAGAAGACAGATGAATGGGAAGCTCATGTGAAGGCCATTCATGATGATGTGCTAGCCCAGATACAGAGTGTCAAGTTTCACACCTATGACACTGCTGTCTGGATGCACAATCAGATCTTTCCAGATCTTGCAGTTGACCCCAACATCATTCCCCATCATCTCAACCCACTAGCTACAGATGTTACTGCCCCAGCTGTTCCTTTGCAACCTTCTTTCTCTCCCAGGCCTGGAGACACAGTTGACCATCCAGACTCCTATGCTCTAGAAGACCCTACTGATATCTTCCTTCAAGCTCCCCCAGAGATCAGAATCCACAAGAAGAAAAGGAAGTATGGTGAAGGTCCCTCTGCTAGCAGGACTGCTCCTACTAGAGCTCCTGACCATGCTGAAGCTTGGTCTCCAACTTCCAAGTCTCTAATTTTGGACACACTCAGGCTAGTTATGGATAACAATGAGAACAAGAACATTCACTACAGTTCCCAGGAATGGGAGTTATATGAGAAATCAATGCTAAAAAGGAAGATCCATGACAGAGAGTTTGGGAGAAATAATCCTGCTGCTCCTACAAGGCCTCCTAAATATTTCCCTAAGCCTTTCAGCTATCTAAGGAGATAACAAGAAAAGATGGAAAAGCAGCAAACCCAAGCCTAAACCTAAAAGATGTTGAGAGATTGAAATGACAAGTTGTAGATTTGATGTTTTTGGAAATTTACATATATACAATTCTAAATTTCTGTCTAATTATCTTTTTCATTGTCTATTGCTTACCTGCTCATATCTTCGTACTTAGTTTCTTTTATGTCTATAATTCACCTTAGTGTAAAGGGTTCTGACTTCAACAAATAGGGGGAGATTGTTGTGTATTACATCCACACTAACCCAGATTTGATGAAGTCACCCTGGAACTAAGATGAATTAAGTTGTATTTGATGTTTGGTTTGAGTTATATGTTTGCAGGAATTTCACTGGGAAGTGTAGACCAATGTCAGTCCACAATGGGTCACCAAACACAGGAACTGTGCAATGTAATCCCTCATTGCATATTACAAAGTGTTGACTCATGTGTGGTCTCCCTATTGGGATACACTTCATATTCAAGCTATTGGACATTGGGAAAAGGATTGGAAGTTGACTGCATTAGAAGAAAGAGTTTTCCAAACAACAAAAATTCTCTAAGTATTTTACTCGAGTAGGTTCATAACTACTAGAGTAGATTGGGCATAATTTACTCGAGTAAAGAAACCTTGTACTCGAGTACTTAAGTGTATCTCTCGTGTAGCTTAGTCATGTACTCGAGTAGACGTAGTCATATACTCGAGTAGCATGTTTATATAATCGAGTAGATCACCCATTATACCCGAGTATTAAAGGCCTCACTCATCAAAATTTTTCTAAGTCATGGACTCGAGTAAGTATACTCACATACTCGAGTAAGTATACTCACATACTCGAGTAAGTATACTCACATACTCGAGTAGATAGAATCATAGTCGAGTAGTTCATTATACCTACTCGAGTAGATCATGTTTCACTCGTGTACCTTGAAATTTTCCTACTCCAGAATTTTCTAAGTCTTTTACTCGAGTAGAACTTTCACCTACTCGAGTAAATCACTTCCTCTCGAGTAGTTTAGTTCAACTACTCAAGTAGCTGCTTGCTGACTTCTTCAGAATTTATTCTAAGTATCCCACTCGAGTAGTCCTTCATGTACTCGAGTAGTTTATGTAATATACTCGAGTAGTTTTTCTTGTACTCGAGTAGATCGTTTATGTACTCGAGTAAGTCAATATACATACTCGAGTAGTTCTTTCTGCTTACTCGAGTAGTTGATTTCTACCTACTCGAGTAGCCTATCTTTATATACCCGAGTATATTCTCCTTCATGTACTCGAGTAGTTATTAAACTACTCGAGTAGCTCCTCTCTTACTCGTGTATATGGCTGAATTTTTCTGAAATTCGTCTAAGTTTTTTTTTCTGACGGGATTTTCAAATCACGCGACATGATTGGTCCATATGTACATCATTATGACCGATTATGACCGTTATTCACTCCTATATAAAGTCTTATCAGAAAATAACAAACCCTAAATTTTCTCCAAGCATTCTTGTCATTTTATTTTGAGAAAGTTCTTCAGCCGACTCCTCACTGTTTTCACGAAACGGAAGCCGCCGCCACCATCTTCTCCGGCCAGTCCGTATAAGTTCAGAGGATTCATTCGGAAGAAAGTTACAGATCGAGATCGACATCACTGTTCATCTTCTCTCTCTGATTCTGTAAAAGCAAGAAGATCTAGATCTGGGCCGAGACTCTCTTCACGGATTTCTGATAGTGCTGCAAAGTCCATAAGAAGAAGCTTTCTGGCCGTTTCATCAGATCTGATTGGATTTACTGTTTGTATAATTTTCCAAAACTTTATTAATCTTGTAGGAGAAAGTTTCTCCGAGTGTAGGAGTTTTTCACTCTGAGTTTGTAGGAAGTGTTATCTTCCGAGGTGTAGATCCCGTTGGTTGGATCGAGTTTGTAGGAACTTTATTCCGACGGTAGGATCGAGTTTTGATCCGAGATAGTGGAGTAGCCGAGTCTAGTTGATTGCTAGATCGTTGAGGGAAAGTGGATGTACCCAATGGAGGGGAACCACTATAAATCTTGTGTCGTCTGTGATATTGGTAGATAGTCCTGTGCTGTGCTCTAATTATGTTGGAACACCCTATTACTAATTTGGGTCAGGATCACTATGTCTCTAGGAACCTTTATTTGACCTTCTGTATAACTTAATAGGTTAATTAGAATTGAGTCTAAGGGTTAGAAGTCTAGGATTGGAAGCTGCCCTGGAGACCAAGTTTTTCTGTCTAGAGACTAAGTCTGATCGTCGAACTCCGCACGACGATTCGTCGAACTCCGATCGACGATCGTCTAGCTCAACTTCGACAGATCGTCGAACTCCACTCGACGATCGCTGAGCTCAACTTCTCAATATCGTCAAACTCAGTTCGACGATCGGTGAGCTCAGTTCGACGGTTTTGACTCTGCATTGGATCTTTGTCTCTGAGCTCAGTTCGACGATCTTTGAGCTCAGATCGACGATTTTTTTGCTGCTTAAGTTTTCCAGATCGCTGAGCTCAGCTCGACGATAGCAGAGCTCAGTTCGACGATTTCAGATTACTTCCAGAATTCAAATTCAAATCAGTTAGGAGTTATTCTGCAATTAATTCAGAGATTTCCTAGCCGTTTACATTCAATTCTGGACCAAGTTTCAAGGGATTTTTCAAGGAATAATTCTGTGGACTTTCCTCCAGAAGAGATTATGCAATTAAGGCTGCAATCAATGCAGGCCAACGGCTATCCTTGACAGAGAATGATATTCTATTCTGGAACAGAGAATAAAAGACAGAATGTTTTTGAATCAATACAGATGATATACAGAGACTAACAAGAAGAGAACACACAATACAGATTACAGAGACTCATTCAAAATCTTCTGTCAAAAAGAATTCTGAAGAACACTCATCCAAGGAGATCTAGTTTTCAAATCTTCAGATCTCTTCAGCTCTCAAAGTGTTCAAGGCCAACATCATTTCAAGTCTCCAGACACTCAACATTTCAGCTATTGCTGAAATCATCTATTGCTGGAGTTCAATATTTGAAGGCCTATCACCCTCAAGCAAAGCTTTTCTTCCTGAAGATTTCAAGGATTCAGGGGGAGCTTTGACATCAATCCACTTAGTCTTCTCAGCTGTTTGAGAAAGAGAAGACTGCCATCACTCTCTCACCCCCATTCTGTAAAGGGTTTTTCAAACTCCCTTCAAAAGTTTGAACCTGGTTTTTGAGCACCTTGTCAAAAGCTCATTGGTGGCAAGACACCTGATCAAAAAATCTGCTTTGGTTTTTGAGCACCTTATCAAAAGCTCATTGGTGCCCAGGACACCTGATCAACTCATCCTGCAGTGGATTCCTACCTAGGGTGGTAGAAGAGTGGATGTACCCAAGTTTGGGGAACCACTATATTTCCTTGTGTCTTCTGGTTCTACTTGTTTACTTTTTGTTTCTGGCCTTGATTCTCTCTGTGCTTAGTTTTTTGTTTAGCTTAGTGCTGTAGTTAGATTCTTTATTGCTTCCCTGCTGACACAGATTACAACAATTGTTGTAAAAGCTTGTAAAAAGTTTTTAAAAGCACCATATACTCTATTCACCCCCCTCTAGAGTATATCAGATCTAGTTGCCCTTTCAATTGGTATCAGAGCAGGTTGGTTAAACATACCATATCTGATTGGTTGTACAGGCTAACACCTGAACCCCAAGATTCCAAACTAGATCTGTTTTTCTTTTGTATTCTATTATTAGATTTTGTGTGCACAAATCATGGCCCAAAACAAAGATTATGCTAGCACCAGACCTCCAGTGTGCAATCTGTCAAAGTTTGCACTTTGGAAAGCAAGGATTAGACTCTACATGAATTCTATTGACGAAGATATATTTAATTCTGTTTTGACAGTGTGTCCAAGACCCCCAGAGAGCACAAGTACAAATGCTGTTCCTCCTCCATCAGGAACAGATGCTGACATCAAAAAATGGAAAGTAGCTGATGCCAAGGCTATTAACATTCTAGCCCAGACAATGTCAGATGACATATTCCAAAAGGTAGCTGAATGTAATTCAGCCAAGGAGATTTGGGACAAGCTCTCAGAAATTGTCTCAGGCTCAGCTGATGAGAGAAAGGACAGAAGATCCCATCTCATCTCCCAATATGAGAACTTCAAGAAGGGAGAGACTGAGTCAGTGGGAGACATGTACAACAGTTTGAGTCTAATTGTCAGTGAACTAAGGACATTAGACAAAGAGATTTCTCTGACAGAACTCAATGACAAGATCCTAATGTGCTTCCCCAGCACTTGGGATTCAAGAATCTGGCCAATTAAGGATGCCAAAAGTCTGAATGAAATCACCACTGAAGCCTTGTTGGGTAAGCTCAAATCTTATGAGCTACTTATCAAGAATAGAGAGGAAGAACAGAAGGCTGCTTCACCAGCCACAAGGAAAGAGAAGACCATAGCCTTTAAGGCAACTGAGGGACTGCCTGAAGATAAGAGCACAGGCAATGATGAACTACTCAGTTTGTTGGCCAAAAGATTCTACAAGATGGCCAGAAAGGACTTCAGAAGAAGATCATACAAGGAGCAGGACAAGCCAAGGTATGACAAGTCCATTAGCAATAATAAAGATATTATCTGCTTTGGTTGCAGGAAACCAGGGCACATAGTTCCTGACTGTCCAGAGAACAAGATCAAGGACAGAAGGGACAAAAAAGAAAGAAGAAAGGAGAAAGACTCCAAAAGGAATGGAAGTGGCAAACCTTCTTAAAGCAAAAATAAGCATACAATAAAAGGGTTTGTTGCTGAATCCTGGAGTGAGGCAGAAGAGGAGTCAGAAGCCTCTTCCAGCTCCAGTGATGATGAGGATGATGCAGAAGAAAATGAATTCTGCATGATGGCAATTAATGCCTCACAGCACAATTCAGAGGAAGAAGAGTCAGTGTCAGACTCAGAAACTCAACCTGAAGAAGATCAGGTAATTAGCTCTTTTGATTTTACTTCAGATGATTTTAAATCTGAATTTAAAGCACTATGTTTAGACCTGCTAAAGTCTGAGAAAGAGATTATCTCTCTCAGAAATCAATTATCTGAACACAATGGTTTAAAGTCAGAAAACCTCAAACTCTCTCAGGAGTTGGAGAACTGTAGGGAACAGATAGCTACACTGAAAAGTGAGCTCTCTGAGGCCAAGAAGCTTGAAGAATCCCTTAATGGGAGAAGCATCAAGCTGATGGACATCACAAGCACAGTGAACTCTAGATTTAACAGTACACTGGGCTTGGGTGCCTCATCCAGCCAACCTATTATTCTAACAACTCCCATCAAGTTTATTTCTAACAAGGGAAAGGGAGGTGTAGAGGTTGCCAGGAAAAATTCTGATCTGCCTCAGAAATTTAAGTCCCAGCAGAAATCGTCGAACGAAGCTCGACGATCGCCGAATGAAGATCGACGATCGCCAAATGCAGCTCGACGATCTCAGGCAAAATCGTCGAACGCTGATCGACGATCTCAGCCAAAGTCGTCGAACGCAGGTCGACGATCTCAAATACCTGACCTCACCCATAGTCGACCGTCGAACGGAGCTCGACGATCTGACCCAAGATCGTCGAACTCAGCTCCAAGATCGTCGAACAGAGGTCAGAGCTCTAGAAAATTTTTCAAAGGCAAATCAAAATTGAATCCTGAGGGTTCTTCATCCCAAACCTTTAACCCTTATACTGAATGGATTTTACCTCCAAGGAGATATCATCCTGAAGGATATAAGAGTCAACCAGGGATGTCTTTCATTTCTGAATTTAAAGGATATCAACCTAAGCCCAAGGTAAACTGGGTCAAAAACAAATGAATTGCTTTATGTGCAGGTGAAGACCTATCCAACATCTAACCAGCAATGGTATTTTGATAGTGGGTGCTCTAAGCACATGACAGGGAATAAGGACAACCTCACTTCCTTTAGAGCCAAGCTTGGACCCAAAGTTATCTTTGGTGATTCCAACTTTGGACAGACTAAAGGATATGGTGCAGTCCAGATTGGTTCAGTAACCTTCAAGAAGGTAGCATATGTGGAAGGACTGAAGCACAACTTAATCAGCATCAGTCAGCTGTGTGATGAAGGCTACCAGGTGACCTTCAACAAGACCTTATGCAAAATCAAGTCAGAGGACAACACAATAGTGTTGACAGGTAAAAGGAAAGGTAACATCTACTTAGTAGATTTTCTTTCAACTGATATAGATATCTGGTTGTTTAATTCAGTCTGTAGACCAAATGTGTTATGGCATAAGAGATTAGGACACCTAAACCTTAGAACTATTGCTAGGCTATCTAAGGACAACCTTGTTAGAGGACTACCTTCTGGCCCCTTCAAGAAGGAAGGACTCTGCAGGGCTTGTCAATTAGGCAAGCAAACTAAAAACAGTTTTAAGTCACTTAATAAGAGTGATTCACCTAGGATATTGTATCTGTTACACATGGATCTATTTGGACCCATCACAGTACAAAGCCTAGGAGGGAAATCCTACACTTTAGTAGTTGTAGATGACTTCTCTAGATTCACTTGGGTGTTCTTTCTAAGGAAGAAGTCTGATAACTTTAAGTGTCTGACAGAGTTTCTCAAATGTATACAGATTGAGTTCAATACTCACATTGCCCTGATCAGAAGTGATCATGGGACAGAGTTTGATTCTCTTCTTATGCAAGAGTTCTGTCAGAGTGAAGGGATCAGGCATACTTTCTCAGCTCCTAGAACTCCTCAACAAAATGGGGTAGCTGAAAGGAAAAATAGAACCCTTATTGAATCTGCCACTACATTGTTGTCAGATGCTCATCTACCTCTATCCTTTTGGGCAGAGGCAGTGAACACCTCCAACTATGTGCTGAACAGAAGTCTGATACATAAACTAAAGGGAAAGACTCCCTATGAATTACTCAAAGGGAAGAAACCTAAAGTTGACTATTTTAGAGTCTTTGGTTGTATTTGCTATATTCACAATAATGACAAGAAATATTTAGCAAAATTTCAAGCCAAAGCTGATGAAGGAGTGTTTCTGGGATACTCCATGATCAGCAAGGCCTATAGGGTCTATAATAAATCATCTTTGAAAATTGAGGAATCTGTTCATATTTCTTTTGATGAAACTAACATGTCTTTCAAGGAGAAGATTTCTTCTACCATAGAACCTTTGCAGGAACATTCTCTAGTTGAAGATATGAACAAGTTACAGGTTGCTCAAGAAGAAGAAAGCAGTGAAGATGAAGGCAATGCTCAACATATTGAACCACCGCTTGAAGAGCCAGTTGTTGTACCACAAGAGGAAACAACAACACAGGTTGGTGAACAATCAACACCCCCTGTTGATTTAGTAACATCAAGAGATCATCCAATTACCCAAATAATTGGAGAAATCTCAGCTGGTGTGCAAACCAGAAATCAGGTCAACCAAAACCTGTTGCACACCTGCTTCCTATCTCAAATTGAACCTCAGTCCATTCAAGATGCAGAGCAAGATCCACACTGGATCATTGCAATGCAAGAGGAATTGCATCAATTTGAGAGGAACAAAGTATGGGAACAAGTGCCAAAGCCTAAGGATCATTCCATTGTTGGAACAAAATGGGTATTCAGAAACAAACTGGATGATCAAGGAGTAATAATAAGGAACAAGGCAAGGCTAGTTGCTCAGGGATATTCTCAAGAAGAAGGAATTGACTACGACCAGACTTTTGCACCTGTTGCAAGATTAGAAGCCATCAGGATATTTTTAGCTTATGCAGCTCACAAAGGCTTCAAGGTTTATCAGATGGATGTCAAGAGTGCCTTCTTAAATAGAGACATCAAAGAGGAAGTCTATGTCAGACAACCTCCAGGTTTTATCTCTCCAACTTATCCTGATTATGTTTTCAGATTAAATAAAGCATTATATGGTCTCAAGCAAGCTCCTAGAGCATGGTATGAGACCTTAACATGCTTTCTCTTGGAAAATGGTTTTATAAGGGGTAGAGTAGACCAAACTCTTTTTATTAGAACCCATAAGTCCCATACCCTACTAGTGCAAATTTATGTAGACGATATCATTTTTGGTTCTACTGACTCAAAATTGTGCAGAAGGTTTTCTAACCTGATGCATTCTAAATTTGAGATGAGTAGCATGGGTGAGCTATCCTTCTTCCTAGGATTGCAAGTCAAACAACATGCTGAAGGCATCTTTATTTCTCAAACCAAATATGCTAATGAATTGGTTAAGAAATTTGGTATGTCTGAGGCATCTTGCATGAAAACACCCATGCCTACCAATGCTATATTGGATGCTGATGAACATGGGAAACCTGTTGATCAGACCACATATAGAGCAATGATTGGCTCTTTACTGTATCTTACAGCTAGTAGACCATATATAATGTTTGCTATATGTATATGTTCTAGGTTCCAAGTAAGCCCTAGAGAGTCACACCTCACTTTAGTAAAGAGGATTCTGAGGTATGTTAAGAGTTATCCAAATCTAGGTCTCTGGTATCCAAAAGATTCAACATTTGATTTAACTGGATTCTCAGATGCTGATTATGCTGGATGCAGAATTGACAGGAAAAGCACCAGTGGAACTTGTCAGTTCCTTGGTGACAGACTTGTCTCTTGGTTTTGTAAGAAACAAACATCTGTGTCAACTTCAACAGCTGAAGCTGAATATATGGCTGCAGGCAATTGTTGTTCACAAATACTGTGGATTCAAAATCAACTCCTAGACTATGGTTACAACTTAGAGAAGTCTAAAATCTTTTGTGATAATACAAGTGCTATTTCCATAGCTCAAAATCCAGTCCTCCATAGTAGGACAAAACACATAGAGATTAGGCATCATTTCTTAAGGGATAATGTTGAAAAGAATAAAATTGAATTACATTATATCCCAACTGATTTACATAGGGGAGATATTTTCACCAAGTCTTTGGATGAAAAGAAACACACTTTCTTCCTGAATCAGTTAGGAATGTTAGATGGAGGAAGTCTTAAATAATCTCCAAGATTTTGTAAGCTAAAAATGGACCAAGACTAGGCAAAAATTCTAATTTTTCTTAGTGTCTAGAATTTTTCTGACCTCTGAACTGCGCTCGACGATTTCCCCAAATATCGTCGAACGGAGATCGACGATTTCCAGAATCGTCGAACTGAGTTCAGCGCCTCTCAGATAGTATAAACTATCTCTTTCGGTCAACGATCGTCGTACGGCGCTCGACGATTATGTTCACTGAACGATCGTCGAACGGAGCTCGACGCTTTCCAAGATCGTCGAACGGAGATCGACGATGTTGGAGTCTCTTCAGATTCCTTTAGAAGCCTCGATCGTCGAACTGAGTTCAACGATCTTTCCAATTCTGCGTCGAACCCTAATATAAAACTCATTTTTCGCCGTCGTTCTCTCTTGCGCTTTCGATTTCTCTGCAAGGATTTTCTTTCCCTCCAAACAGTTCTACGCTTGGTCGTTTTGTTTATTGAATTTTTGCAGGTACAATGGCTGTGTCCGTTGCAGTTCTAGCCGCAATGAAGTTCGATGCTGGATTCAACATTGATATGGAATCTTTCAACACCACTGATCAAATCTTCCAAGATATACTGGATTTATTCAAGGATCATAATCTGTCTGCCCTCATGACCACCAGGATAAAGCTGGCCTCAGATGAAATCAAGGAATGGGTTTACACTGCTCATAATCAAGACAACTCCACAATAGTTGGGTCCATTGCTGGAACTCAGGTACCTCTGACCCCCACCATTTTAACCGAGGTTTTTGGACTAAGGAATGGAGATGATACTGCTGAGTTATCTGGAGAGGAGTTTTCTGACATGCTTGCCAGGATGGGTCATCCAGAGGGAAACCCTAGCAAGTTATTCAAGAGGAACTTGTCTGTTGAGTACAGATTCCTAGCAGATGTAGTAGGAAAAGTGCTGCTGGCAAATCACTCAGCTCATGATACTATCTCCAGATATCAGCTCTGTCTCATGGGAGCTATGGTAGATAAGAAAAGTTTGAACTGGGGAGAGGTCTTCTTTGACCTAATCAAGAAGAAAATCAACAAAAGCTTTGTTAACTTTGGAAGCATTCTTGGAGTCTTCCTGCAAAATAGGTGCCCTGCCTTGCTGGTCTCCTCTGGAGTGCACATAAATGCCTCCAAGAGACTCACCTGTGCCCTCTTTGGCAAGTGGGACAGGCAAATCAGCAAGCCTGGCAGGCCCTCCTCAAGTGCTCCTTCAGGCACCAGGACTCATAGAGTCACTCCCCCACAGGTCTCTGCTCCTGCAGAAGACCTGGCTGCTGCTATTGCTGCCTCTTCTCCTCCTCCAATTCCAACCCTACCTCTTCCATCCACCATTACCATCTCTAGCCCATCTCCAACAACAATTCCATCTCCAGAACCCATTCTGCCTCCACTAGTAGACCACTTCCACCCACTGTTCTCATACCCTCCACTAGATATCACCTCTTCACCATCAATTCCATCCTTCACCCTCCTGGATGACTCCTACATGGATGATTCCCCATCCTCTCCTCCAGAATTACCCTCCTCCTCAACTTCATTCCAAGATCTCCTCCACATATCATTGACCAAACCACTTTCACCCCATCCATATCCATCCCCTTGTCCTCCATTTCCACTATCCCAACACCTGAGCCATCTATTCCACTCTCCAGCCCTCCACTTTCAGCATCCTCAGCTATCCCCATTCCATCTACCTCTACTCCTACTATTGAGCCAGTAGACCTCTCAGCCCTAGCTGACAAGTTGTATGAGCTAATTGCCCCCAGGCTCTCTCTACTCTTGGAGACCTCATTGGCTCCTCTACACTTGTCAGTGGCAGCCCTCTCTGCCAGGCTTTCCTCCCTCCTTCCTCAGGCAGCACCACCAGCAGTTTGCCTTGATACAGATGTATCTGCATCTAGGCAGGGAGAGATGCCCTATGAAGCATGCCTTCATGCTGTTGCTGTTGCTGTTTCTGCTCCTGCTACTGAAGATATTGCTGCTGCTGATGTTTCTGTGTCTGCTGCCCCTTCTGCTACTATTGCTGTGCCTCCAGAATGTCAGGCTCCTACTGCAGTTCTTGCAATTGACCTAAGGTCTTTGCTTTCTGCCTTTGATCCTGCCTTCTTCAGCTATCTCCCAGAGGTTAATGCTGTCCAGCCCCCAGAAGATTTGTCCAAGGCACTGGTGCCTGTCTCTTGCTGTGACACTAGCATTATCTCTGCATTTGTACATTCAGTGTTTGCTGCTTCTGAAGATGTTGTTGTTGCTGCTGCTGCTGTTAAAGAAAAGACTGTCTCTGCTTCTGAAATTGTTGATACTGCTGAGATTGATCACACTGCTGCTGAAATCCCAATTGCTTCTGATGAGCCAATTTCCAAGGATTTTCTGATGACAGAGGCCACTGATTTTGAGCCTGCTGCAGATTTTGTTGATGTTACTGAAGTTGCTGCTGCCATCACTCCTGCTGTTACTGCTGTTACTTCTGCTGTCACTACTCCAGTATCTGTTGCATCTGCTGTATTTTCTCCTGTTGCACCCTCTGCATCTGTTGCTCCATCTGCTGCTGTCCCTGCTGCTGCTACTTCTGCTTCTGCCTCATCTGCTGCTATTCAACTGAAGAAAGATTTGATGAAGAAAATTGATGCTATATATGATGACCAGAGTTCTGAATCTGATGAATTCAAAACAGACTCTGATGATTCAGCTGCTACCATTGCCAGAAAAAGGAAGGCAAGGAGCAAGGCAATGAAAAGGGTCCCTCATGCAAAAGTCAAGGATAATAATGATATTCCTTATTACATTCTGCATAACTGCCAAATTACAGAACATTGGATGCAATATTCTAAAAATCAGCTCAAGGCCATGAAGAAGAAGAGAAAGTATGAAAAGGGCTCATCCCAGTTCCAGCACCCTCATCCTCCTCCACCACCTCCTCCTGATGCAGGTGCAGGTGGCAGCTCTGCAAGTCAAGCCCCAGCTAGAAGCCAGGCTCCCTATCAACCCCATGCCAGATCCTACCAAAGGGAAAGCCAGTCTAGGGGTTCTTATTCTAGGAGAGGAGGATACAGGGGTAATCAAAGAGATATTCAAGTTTATTCTAAAGGGTATTCCAGGCAGCACCCATATTCCAGGGGAGGACATGTTTCATCTGATACTACTTCTGGTCCATTCCCCTACAAGCTCAAAGAGACAGTGTCTGCCAGGCCTCCTCAAGACAATTCTTCCAACAGGTATGAGCCACCTGTACCATTTGAGGACCCTGAAAAGAATCCATCTGCTTGGACTGCTAGGATGAAGGAGTTGGCTGCACTAGATCAGATCAAGAAGGCCAGAGAGTAAGGTTTAGAAACTTCAAATATTTCTACAATGTCAGAGCAAAGACAAAATGAACTAGACAAATATGCTTGCAGCAAATTCTTTGATGCATACAGATATATGGAATTGCATCCTGCTGCTGTGGTTCCCAGGGCTGCAAAGCAAACCTACTTGGGTGCAGCAGATGACACCAGGTCCAACAAGGAAGCTCTAAATCCAAACAGAGAAATCAAAATGGTTAAAGGCAAAGAGAAGAAGTGACTTTGTAAGGTGACAATCTTTGGATTTTCTGACTGCTATCTGGATGCCATATATATATATATATATCTGTGATGTTTCTGCAATGTCTAGCTGTTGTTTTTATGCTTTTCTGATTGTATGTTGTTATTTGAATTTTTCCAAAGTCTGTAAATAGTAATCCTAACCCAAATAGGGGGAGATTGTTGGAACACCCTATTACTAATTTGGGTCAGGATCACTATGTCTCTAGGAACCTTTATTTGACCTTCTGTATAGCTTAATAGGTCAATTAGAATTGAGTCTAAGGGTTAGAAGAATAGGATTGGAAGCTGCCCTGGAGACCAAGTTTTTCTGTCTAGAGACTAAGTCTGATCGTTGAACTCCGCACGACGATTCGTCGAACTCCGATCGACGATCGTCTAGCTCAACTTTGACAGATCGTCGAACTCCACTCGACGATCGCTGAGCTCAACTTCTCAATATCGTTGAACTCAGTTCGACTATCGGTGAGCTCAGTTCGACGGTTTTGACTCTGCATTGGATCTTTGTATTTGAGCTCAGTTCGACGATCTTTGAGCTCAGATCGACGATTTTTTTGCTGCTTAAGTTTTCCAGATCGCTGAGCTCAGCTCGACGATAGCAGAGCTCAGTTCGACGATTTCAGATTACTTCCAGAATTCAAATTCAAATCAGTTAGGAGTTATTCTGCAATTAATTCAGAGATTTCCTAGCCGTTTACATTCAATTCGGGACCAAGTTTCAAGGGATTTTTCAAGGAATAATTCTGTGGACTTTCCTCCAGAAGAGATTATGCAATTAAGGCTGCAATCAATGCAGGCCAACGGCTATCCTTGACAGAGAATGATATTCTATTCTGGAACAGAGAATAAAAGACAGAATGTTTTTGAATCAATACAGATGATATACAGAGACTAACAAGAAGAGAACACACAATACAGATTACAGAGACTCATTCAAAATCTTCTGTCAAAAAGAATTCTGAAGAACACTCATCCAAGGAGATCTAGTTTTCAAATCTTCAGATCTCTTCAGCTCTCAAAGTGTTCAAGGCCAACATCATTTCAAGACTCCAGACACTCAACATTTCAGCTATTGCTGAAATCATCCATTGCTGGAGTTCAATATTTGAAGGCCTATCACCCTCAAGCAAAGCTTTTCTTCCTGAAGATTTCAAGGATTCAGGGGGAGCTTTGACATCAATCCACTTAGTCTTCTCAGCTGTTTGAGAAAGAGAAGACTGCCATCACTCTCTCACCCCCATTCTGTAAAGGGTTTTTCAAACTCCCTTCAAAAGTTTGAACCTGGTTTTTGAGCACCTTGTCAAAAGCTCATTGGTGGCAAGACACCTGATCAAAAAATCTGCTTTGGTTTTTGAGCACCTTATCAAAAGCTCATTGGTTCCCAGGACACCTGATCAACTCATCCTGCAGTGGATTCCTACCTAGGGTGGTAGAAGAGTGGATGTACCCAAGTTTGGGGAACCACTATATTTCCTTGTGTCTTCTGGTTCTGCTTGTTTACTTTTTGTTTCTGGCCTTGATTCTCTTTGTGCTTAGTTTTTTGTTTAGCTTAGTGCTGTAGTTAGATTCTTTATTGCTTCCCTGCTGACACAGATTACAACAATTGTTGTAAAAGCTTGTAAAAAGTTTTTAAAAGCACCATATACTCTATTCACCCCCCTCTAGACTATAAATCTTGTGTCGTCTGTGATATTGGTAGATAGTCCTGTGCTGTGCTCTAATTATTTTTTATTCCGCAAAAGACGCACAACTCACCTATTCACCCCCTCTAGGTGATTTAGGTTGACAACCGTTTTCTTTCACAGAGCAGTAGCAGATAGTAGAGCTGGTGTTGGAGTTTCTGGGTTGCAGTGTTAGACGTGGTTGTTACCTCGTCTTAGCGAGGTAGATTGTGGTCTATTTTGCTTTACTGGTTCAGACAAACTATTTTTGTACGTGGGTTCGTGTTAGTTTGTTGACGGCCACAGAATGGTTATTTTTAGATACTTGCTAGCTGCTTAGTTTTCTATATGTGGATGTGGATTACTTGCTCTCTGGGAGGATTTATGTTAGGAATGCATGTTAGGTATTTTCAAGTATAAAATCTACTATTATTACTTCATGCATTGCATAATTTAGAACTCTAACTTGTTATATTTAGCGACCGTAAAAGCTATCTTTACTACTATTATAAATTTAGGGTATTGCATAGCATGAGTTGTTCTTTGGGGATGTTTATACTCATGTAGGATGTTGGAGTCAATCTAAACAAGTATCTTCCACAGCGTATAATTATATTTTTATTCGTGAACTAGATGAGCCACTAAGCCGAGGGATACGACTATCTTCTGCACATAAACTAATTTTTACATTAAAATAACTTAAAGAATCTTTCTTCATGATTAAGTGGGTGTTTGCCTGAGCGTCCCCAGTTATCCCCTGCTGACATGACATCATGACGCACATTTTTCCTTACTCTGATAAGTTATTATATGTGGTGAAAATGCGGGTTATGATAATCTCTTACAAATAGCTAGGGGGAGAAGAAGATCAAAGGAATCCAGACCTCCCTGACTATTGTACAAAAGTCAAAAAGGGGGAGAGAAGCAGTTGATCAAGTTATGGATCAAGTGGTCTCAAGCCCAAAAGAATTGATCAAGCAAGCTCACAAAAGGATTGATCAAGCAAGCTCATATGTGGTAGTAAGATAGGGGGAGCAAGGATGATTCTAAATTGGGGGAGTGGGTATCCTTCCTGTAACTATCTTGTTATATTGTTTTATTACTGTAAACATGGTGTGTATGTCATTGACTAAGAAATTGAAGTGAGGTTTTGAGTTCTTCAAATAAGGGATGATTGTTGGGTCCATTAATCCCAATGTCCCTGATTTGTAAGAAGTCAAACAAGTCAATGATATACACCAAGCTGTACTTGATGTATGGTTAAGTTTCAGGTGCAGGGTGAAAACTTGAAGAAGTGACTAAGTACAAAAGTGTCAACATACTTCACAAGTATGCCTACACATTATAGAGAAGTACTGAGTACAGAATTGAAGCAAGTACAAAAGTGTCGACAAACTTCACAACAGTCTCGACACCTTAAAGTTCAGGACAGTAGTGTAGAGACAATACAACTGTCTCGACACAATTAAGAACTGAAGTGCAGACTTAAAGATGTCAACACCCAGCAAACTGTAGTGTCGAGGCAATCCAACTATCTCAATATTGTGAAGATTTAAAGCCGGTTCTATCAAAGCCTAATAAGTGGAAGCCAGGAAAATAGCTAAATCCACATGCATTGAGAAATATCAACTCTCTCAATGCCATGTGGCATAATTCGTCAAGTATTACTGCCTAAGTCAAAGAAATAGAGTTTCTAGCAAAGAAAAATATACTAAGTCCAAAAGCTTTGAGTGAAGCTTGGTCACTCAACGCCATGCTAGTTCTGTCAAAGTCAAAGCTAATATATCACAAAAAATTGGTTAAGTACAGAAGCGTTGAGTGAAGCTTATACACTCAATGCCATGATGTTTCAATCGAAGCCTTGGAAGAAAGATAAGAAATTCTATCTAAGTATAAAAGCGTGGATTGATGTCAGCTCACTTAATGCCATATGATAGAATCATTGAGTCATACTACTGTTGTCAGCGCCATCAGGCAGAACAGAATTATTCTAAATCCAGAATCGTTGAGTGCAGTCAACACGCTCAATGCCATCAGGTAGAAAAGAATTATTCTAAGTTCATAATCGTTGAGTGTAGTCAACACACTCAACGCCATAGTTATAGAAATGGCTGAAGATTAAGCTAAGGCAAAAAGCATTGAGTGAAGCTTATACACATAACGCTCTCAACACCCGGACAAGCTAAGGATTTGACTAAGTTAAAAAACGTTGAGTGGAGCTTACTCACTCAACGCCTAGCAGAGCTGAAAATTTTCTAAGTCCATATTCGTTGAGTAATGCTTGTTCACTCAACGCACTAAACACCTGTGTACTTGTCTAAAATTTTCTAAGTCCAGAGTGTCTAACGTCAGCAAAGTTAACAAAAAATCAACAAAGTTCAAAATGACTAAGGAAGAGTTATTATCCATTATTAATGGCATCGTTAGTCTCATTCTTTAAAACTAAGGATATAATCAGCTGATTAAGCTATGACACGTGTCAATCATCTCAGTGGATGACATGATTATAAATAGACGATGAGATCTGGATCAAATTAACATTCTATGAGATCAATTCATTTCGCAAAAATTAGGAGCGGGAGTTCTTCTTCTTCCCCCACCATTATTGTAAAGACAAGAACTTTAATTCGACAAATCTGAAGAGCCTCTGAGTTAGCTGCTGCAATCAACATCTGCTACAACAAGATCAGAGGGTTACACTGAGGAAGAAGGATCAGTCTAGAAGGAAAGATAGAGTAATTGAATTCTTCCTTACAACAGATCATTGAAGATTGTATTTCTTGTTGCTGAGAAGAAGATCGAGCTGAGAATCTCTTGGCTCAGGAAGCAGTTGATTCAGAGAACAAAATCTCTTGCATCAAATTCTTTTTAATCTTTCAAATTCTATGGATATGTTCAAGATCTGTGCTGGAAGGCATAGATTATAAAGGCTGTGTGTGGATCTGTGAGATCTATGTTGTAAAGCCTAAGTTATAAAGGCTGAGAGTAGGATCTTATGTAGGATCTGTGTGTTAGGGCTGATCTCCCAGCCTATGTTGAAGGGTATTTGTTCCTGTGTGAGGTGATCAGGTGATTACTATGTAGTGGGGTTGAGTGCCTGTGTTGTAAGTCTCAGTGGAGACTGAGTGATCCGGTGGGATCGTGTTGTAATCTCTGAGGATCCAAGTTATTGGAGAAGTGCCTTGTGTAATATTTTGTTAGAAAAGCAGGAGGGACAGTGAATGTACCCATATACTGAGGAACCACTATAAATATTTGGTGTGGTGTGTGTTATTTTCTTGAAAGCAGAACTAAGCAAATACAGTAGGACATAAAATGGTAAAAGGTTTTAAAGATCTCAAAAAGACCTTAATAACATATTCACCCCCCTCTAGGTGATTAACTACCTTTGATTTCAAAGACTTTCAGAACCTTTTGAAGTTAAGAAACGATTTGTTGAAGAAAAGTTTTAGATTTCACGTTTTGTGCAAGAAATTAGAAATATCTAAGTTTTAGAGTGAGATTTTCATGGATCTAGTAGAACTATAACATATATTGAATTTTAAGCTTGGTTTTCGGGTTTATGTCGACTTAAAAACATATATATAAGATTTTTGATTGAAATTTTGGTATGGAGATGCATAACCGCTATCACCCGGCAACAGTCACTGTCTTCCGACGGTAGTAAGAATTCTTCCTTTTAATAAATTTTTCGGATTATTGCAGGAATGGCCTTCAGTGCAAGATCACGAAAAAGTTCTTCCAGCAATCCACATTCATCCTACCAATCCTTTCCAAGGATTGAAAAAGCAACTTAGGGATTTTAAAAATGACGGAGTTCGATATACCTCAAGATGCAGATATCTACGATATCTTAACACAGGTAGGTATTGTTGGGAACATTGCCCTTCAATGTTCCTTGGATTTGAAGATGCATCACATACAATGCTAAGTGCATATTGTATTTAATAAATCTCTTTCTTTCATATTATTTCAGGTTTAAGTTGTTCTAAAACATGGTTAGAACTTCACTGTATATTCCTGCTTTATCTCAGCTGTTTAAGGATCAATCCGCTGAGAAGATAGTCTAGTCTCAGCGGAATCGCTGAGACACAATTGATTTGCCGCTAAGATAGAAACCAGTCTCAGCTCCATTGATAGGAAGTCTAATCTCAGTGGAATCACTGAGAAGATAGTCTAGTCTCAGCAGAACCGCTGAGACATAAGCTAGTCTCAGCTAATCCGCTGAGATGTTTTCAGAAAGAGACGTTAAGAAGGCACAATCTATTTTTGATGGAAAGGTGATCAAGCAAGATAACTTTATCTATTCCTAGCCAAGCTGTCAGTACGAAGTAAAAGAGTTGTTGTTGTGCTGAAGGATATAAAAGCAACACTTAGGTCAATTGAATAAGGTTTCAGCCAAGAAGTGCTAAGTTCTGAAAAAATAAAATCTGACCTAGCAGAATGTCCTTCCCGGTCATGAACTGGGAGAAGTCAATCTTCCTGATAGTTGTGCACTTCAATTTTAGGAAGATAATTTGTTCTTGATGATTAGGTTCAGGAGAACATGTTGATTCACTCTGGAATAAAGTGGTAGATCTTCTTCCTTCTGCTGAAGACAGGAGATCTAGGTGGAGCAAGGGCTTAAGCTGCACAACCATTTTCCAGTCCTGCTCCAAGTTAGCGGACCGCTGTATAAGTTTGTCAAAATACAAACGCTGATAGTTTATTATCAAAGGTCTTTTGCTGTAATCATTTACATATATTCTCTGTAAGAACATTGTTGTTCTGAGTGTAAGGTCTTGGACTTGATTGTAGGGTTATTGAGACTGAGTGTAGGGCTGTTGAGCCTGAGTGTAGGGCTATTGAGCCTGAGTGTAGGGCCTGTATGCCTGATGTAGGGCCGTCCTCTTAGCCTGAGTGGTAGGGATTTTTGATAGGACTGAGGTAAGTGACTAGGAGGGTGACTGAGCTATAAGAGTAGAGTGTACTCTGAGTTTATATGGTTGTGGCCTGAGGTAAGGTCTTGGAAGAGACCTGAGAGATCCCGAGGGATCTATGTTGTAAGCTTCTTGAGCTGAGTTTTGAAGGAGGTTGCCTTTTCTAACACACTGTTAGAAAGGTGGAGAGGGAGACTGGATGTACCCATACCTTGGGGAATTGCTATAAACTATAATATGCTTTTTGTGTGTGTTTTATTGAGCAAAATGACCAAAACAGCTAAGTATAAAAAGAAGAAACCAAGCAACCTATTCACCCCCCTCTAGGTGATTTAGACTACTACAAAGTTAACTATCAAGTGGTATCAGAGGCAGGGTTATCAAAAAGGACTTAGCAGTCTGACCAATTGTAGCACTTCCATATGTCACATGAAATATAATAGAGGGTCTGGCCGGGGCCCCACACCATATTTCACAAACAAGCAACAAGATTACAGGTTAATATCAAAAGACTACTCACACCATAACTCAGAGCATTCTAGCGGAAGCTTTAAGGTTGCATGAACTCATACCAATTGAATGTCCACTATATATAAACCAAACCATTTATATATATACAAGGAATGTCACTTACAAATACACAAAAGTTATGGCCTTAAGGCCTTATAGTTACATTTCACAAGTGTGGTTTACAAACATTGGCACGCAGGCCGGCCACAAATGAAAACAATAAAATTTCTTTGTTTGACCTTCGAGGGCCAACATAACAGTAAGGGCATCAGCCCGCTATTTGCTGCTCGGCTCCCGAGCACCTGCATAAGGACAATCCACCACGAGGATGACAAACAAGGCAATGGTTAGTATTCAGCTGACCAATTTATAACGACCTTAGCCCTTTCCCGGGGTAGTAGTATTCCTTTCCTGCAGACATAACATTTTAACAAGCAGATATATCACAAGAATGTGCACTCACACACAGTTCAATATATCACAAATGAATTCCTTAACGGCCAAACGTTCCGTGCACTCAGGGCACATTTTCGGTGTACCTGTTGTCAGGGTTCCACCACCGTTCAGAGGTCCTAGACATAATAGTTACTGTTGGGTACATTGGAAAATGTGTATCAGATTTGGAGAAGCCTCACTTAGCTCAATGATATTCATCAAGGTGTATTTGATGTTGTTTTGAGTTTATATGTGCAGGTTAAGAATATGCAGGAAAAATTTCTAAGTCCATGAGTCGACACCAGAAGAAGCTGTGTCGACACTTGGGAAGACTTGTGTCGACATTTGAGAAAAGCTGTGTCGACACCTGAAGTCAATTGTGTCGACACTTGTAAAAGCTGTGTCGACACCAGAAGAAATTGTGTCGACACACAGGACTTGTGTCGACATATAGAAAGTTCAGTCGACATCAACTGTGTCGACACACAGAAAGTTCAGTCGACATCAACTGTGTCGACACACAGGACTTGTGTCGACACACACACCAGAATTTCTTCTAAGTTAATTGTGTCAAGACAAGAAGTGACTGTGTCGACACATAGGACTTATGTCGACACATTCTCACAGAAGCTATGTCGAGAAGCAGTGTCGACACCATGAGAGCTGTGTCGACACCACCAAGGATTGTGTCGACACTTAGTCTACTTGTGTCGACACATGCGAAGTTCAGACTGG
This sequence comes from Platanthera guangdongensis, assembly GCA_039583875.1. Classification (NCBI taxonomy): domain Eukaryota; kingdom Viridiplantae; phylum Streptophyta; class Magnoliopsida; order Asparagales; family Orchidaceae; genus Platanthera; species Platanthera guangdongensis. The sequence goes on along the minus strand of CM077148.1, from coordinate 113,048,623 downwards.
ACACTTTGCTGACAGAGACAAAGTTTCAAGAAGTGACTAGAGACTTGACAGCTGCCATAACCAACAAGTCTACTGCAACTGTCAGATCTATCAGAAGTTGGTTAACAACCGGATCAGCCGGTAACCTTGGATGAAGTATATATAAAGACAGATTCTATCAATTGAAGACGACGAAGAAAACAAAACACAATTACAACAGAAGATCTAACATACACAAGAAAATCCAGTCAGAGATTTCAACTGGATCTAAGTGAAGAATTTCAAAATATGTTCAGAAGAATTTGTAGAGAGAGAGAGCTCCAACAATTCAAGTGAAGAAAGAGACTATCATCAACTAGTCTCTTAAGAGCAGATCCTGAACTAATCTGCAAAGAAGAATTTAGATTAATTTCTGGATTTTAAGAAGGAAGCTGATTGAAGATCATCTTCAAGAAATTCAACCTTACTATGTTCACATTCAAGAAGCTTTGAAGAAAGCCGAAGACAGGTTGATTTCTGTGTAATCAGATTCTTCAAGAACTGATCAAGAAAACTTTCTACCCATTCTCTCTCAACTTGGGTGAAAGATAAAACTTATTTTATATCATTTCTCCTGTAAGATCATTATTGATCTGAGTTGTAAGCCTAATTTATAAAGGCTGAGGTAGGGCTGAGTGCCTAAGGTAGGAGATTTACATCTCTGAGTTGTAGGACTTGGGAAGGCTGAGGTAGGGCTGTGTGCCTGAGGTAGGAGATTTAATTCTCTGAGTTGTAGGCCTGGGTGAAGGCTGAGGTAGGGGTTAATTGCCTGAGTTGTAGGAGTGTGGACTCACTCTGAGTTGTAGGAACCTTTACTGGGTTCTGAGTTGTAAGATCTGTGGATCTAAGAAGGAAGGAAGAAGTTAGGCCGAATCTTGCACACTGCTAAATAGGCGAAGGGGGAAGTGGATGTACCCATCATTTGGAGAACCACTATAAATCTGTGTGCCATCTGTGATTTTGTGATTTCTATGATGTGGCAGCTGTAGAACCGTTTGATTCTATTTGATTAACTGAATTAATATTCTGCCTTAGAGTAAAAAGGAATTGAACCTATTCACCCCACCTCTAGGTGTTTAGGTTATCTTGAAAACAATTCTTTCAAGTGGTATCAGAGGGAGGTTACTCAAAGATAGACTTAACAGTCTGAGTATGATCTGTGAGGCAGAATAAATTAGAAAAGATGGGTTCAGGAGAAAATCATAAGGAACTTGGCTCCATGAAGTTGCCCATATGCATGAAAGAAATCTTTGGAATATGGAAAGAAAGGGTCAGATTGTTTATAGAAGCATCTGATCCAAGAATATATATAATTGTTAAGGAAGGGTCTTATATTCCAATGAAAGTCTCAGTTCTTGATGCTAATCTGAGGACACCAAAAGACTTTTCAGAAATGACTAAGGATGAGATTATCTTAGCTACTATGGACAAGAGAGCTCAGAATATTATAGTGAGTTCCATAGATGACTCAACATTCCAAAATATGATTCACTATAAAACCTCCAAGGAGATGTGGGACACATTGATAGTCTACATGGAGGGATCAGAAGAAGTTAGGCAAGATAGAAAGTCAATGCTTAATCAGGAATATGAGAGCTTCAGACAAAGCAAATCAGACAGCATCACTGAATGTTACAAGAAGTTCTTCAGAATTGTGAATGAACTAATGTCATATGGAAGGGTCTTTAGTACATATGAGTTTAATGATAAATTCCTTAGATATTTGACTAAGGATTGGGATACCAAGATCTGTGCCATCAGGGAAGTGGCCAGATTGGCAGAAATCTCTCCTCCAACACTATTTGGCAAATTACTTTCTTATGAAATACAACTCATAGACAAAAATGAGGAAGAGAAAAGTACTAAAGTTGACCATAGAGAAAAGTCAGTGTACTTCAAGGCAGAAGCCACAAGAAAGGATAGGAGGATGTCTCCATCTCCACCTAAGAAAGCTGCAGAAGTGATCTCTGAAAGTTCTGATAGTCACACCTCAGACAGCAATCATTCTGATGAGGACTTTGCTGTCTTCACAAGGCAGTTTCAGAGATTTTTGAAGAAGAAGCAGTGGAGAACTAAGAAATCCTCCTCTCAGTCCAAGGATGAATATTATCAGAAAAGAAATTCATCTAGAAAGGACAAGAGTAGGTCAAAACCTAGCAAATCAACAACTATAAAGATTGTGTGTTATTGCTGCAACAGACCTGGACATGTAGTAGCTGATTGTCCAGACAAAAGAAAGGAATATGGAGATAAGAAGTAGTCTCAGTATAAGAACAAGAAGGAGAAATCCTTTGTAGCAAATAAAGAGAAAAGCTGGACAGATCCATCATCTTTAGATTCTGAATCTGTTGCTAAAGCTTATATTGGTCTGTTTGCAACAAAAGAAGAGACTGAGTTCTTGCAATTGCTGGACTCAATAAATGGAACTGAAGATCATCAATGCAAAGGGCTGATGGCCCTGACTGATGAAGATCACTGCCAGGATCAGCCTGGTCCCAGTAAGGTAAAAAGCTTATCTGAAGACTCTGATTATTATACTGGCTCAGAATCAGAAGCATCTGCATCAAGAGATGTGGATGGATCTGAATCTGAAGGAGATATTCATCAGCTTATAGATGAATATGGTGATTTGCTGCATGCATTTAAGAGATGCAAAAACCTGACTAAAATTCAGGCTAAGGAAATTGCAGCTCTTAAGTTGGATGCATCTGATTCAGAAAAGCTGCTGGATCAGAAGATGAATGAGATTGCCAAGCTGAAAAACATAACTGTTATTCAGATGGGAACAATCACATTCAAGAGTGATCAAATCAAAAGTCTAGAAGTCAGACTTCAGAAGGAAAAGGAGCTAGTGGCTAGTTTCTCTAAGCCAAAATCTGTCCTACCCTTAATTGATGACTTTGTGTCTCAAAAGGGTAAGGCAGGATTGAGTTTTAAGGGAAATACTAGGGCAGCTAATTTCAAAAGAAAAAGGAAAGCCCCAGTTAAGCCACTTGTCTTCAATCCCCCCATTGCTCTCAGAAAAGTGCAACAGCCTACCAATAGTAATGATCATAATATCATACATGGTCATGGTAAGCCTGATATTCTGAATGATAAGTGGTATCCAGCACTCAAGCAAATAAACACTATACCTACAGTATTAAGAACAGCTAACAGCAAAGCTGTTAAAACTATACCTAAAAAGAGGTATAATAGATATGAGTGCTGGTGTTGTGGCAAGGTGGGACACTTTGCCATTGACTGTTGGCATAACACTAGTGTCAGGATGAATGTCAGCTTACCTGGAAGAAGGGCTGCTATAAATTATGCGAAATTTCAGTCTAACCTGAACCAAGGACCCAATAATAATTGGGGTTCTAAGGTTAAGTAATTATTTGTTGCAGATAAGTCCAAGTGGGCATGCCCCTTTATGTTACTTGGACAGTGGATGTTCCAGACATATGACAGGAACAAGAGGATTGCTGAAGGACTACTCACCCATATTGAATGGACCTAAAGTAATCTTTGGTGGTTCTGAAAAAGGAGTCATCAAAGGGTTTGGTAACATTTCTAACAGTTCAATTTCTATCACTCAAGTGGCTTATGTGAAGGGTTTGAAACCTAACTTGATAAGCATAAGTCAACTGAGTGATCTTGGATATGACATTTCATTCATCAAGAATGGTTGTCATATTAAAAGGTCAAGTGATCAGAAGATCATGTTGACTGGTTATAGGAAAGGAAATGTTTATTGCCTAAACTTTGTGAGTGAGAATAAAGATTCTCCTATTTGTCTGGTAGCTGATGAGAAAGCCTCTCATTGTGTCAAATGGCACAAGAGGCTAGCTCATCTAAACTACAAGACTATTGGTCAACTCTTTAATAAAGAGTTAGTGAGGAATTGTCCTCAAGTTAAGTGCATTAAGGATGGAATATGCTCAGCTTGTCAAAAAGGCAAGCAGACCAGATCCTCCTTTCATAGCCTAGAAACCAAAGACTCAGTGAGGTGTTTATACCTCTTGTATATGGATTTATTTTGTCCAATTCCAGTTCAGAGTCTAGTTAGGAAAGTCTACACATTTGTGGTTGTAGATGACTATTCTAGATTTTCATGGGTTTTCTTTCTGAGGCAGAAATATGAAACCCCAACTATTTTCTGCAACTTTGTTAAGCAAATTCAGGATAAACTGAACAATTCAGTGGTCAACATAAGAAGTGACCATGGAACTGAATTTCAATCTGAAAATATGACAAAGTTGTGTGAAGAATTTGGGATTCATCAGGAATTCTCCTCACCTAGAACTCCTCAGCAAAATGGAATTGCTGAAAGAAAGAATAGGATTCTTATTGAGGCTGGTAGAGCTCTATTGAGTGACACTTCTCTCCCAGAATATTTCTGGGCTGAGGCAGTAAACACTGCATGTCATGTGCTTAATAGGGCTTCCATCATGAAGAGCCACAAAAAGACACCCTATGAGGTTATGAAAGGCAGAAAACCAAACTTATCCTATTTTAGGATCTTTGGTTGCAAGTGCTATGTGCTTAACAATGGCAAGTCTTACCTGATAACATTTGCTGCCAAATCCCAAGATGGGATATTTGTTGGGTACATCAATAATAGTAAGGCATATAGAGTCTATAACTTGACTACATAAGTTGTAGAAGAGTATGTTCATGTTATATTTGATGAATCAAGACTTATTAACAATGAGTTGCCTAGTAGTTCTTGTAGCTCTACAGGTATAAAAGAGAAGATGAACATGCTGACTATCAAAGAAGATCAAACTGCAAGGCAGGAAGAGGAAAATGATGGTTGCTGTCCAAGGGGAGTACAAGACTCACAAGATGCTGATGAAGACCATGAAGTACAACATAATGAAGAAAATGGAGAAACTCAAACTATAGACAGACTTCCTCCAGCAGTTAGACATTTAAAGGATCATCATGTACACCAGATTATTGGTGATCCTAGACAAGGGGTTCAAACTAGAAGCAGGAGCTTGAACACTGTACTATGCTCAAGCTTCTTGTCTCAACAGGAACCTAAAAGATTTGAAGAAGCTATACAAGACTCACACTGGATTTATGCTATGCAGGAGGAGTTGAATTAATTCAGGAGATGCAAGGTCTGGAAGTTAGTTCCTGAACCAAAAGACCACAATGTCATAGGGACTAAGTGGATCTATAGGAACAAGCTAGATGAGAGTGGGATCATAATTAAGAACAAGGAAAGGCTTGTTGCCAAAGGATACAGGCAGGAAGAGGGCATAGACTTTGATCAAACATTTTCCCCTGTGGCAAGTTTGGAAGCAATAATGCTATTCCTAGCCTATGCAGCCTATCAGGGTTTCAAAGTGTTCCAAATGGATGTTAAGTCAGCATTACTGAATGGATACTAAAGGAGGAAGTCTATGTAGAACAACCATCATGTTTTATTGATCTACTCTATCCTAATTATGTGTATAGGCTTAGGAAAGACCTATATGGTTTGAAACAATCCTCAAGGGCTTGGTATGAAACCTTGTCTACTTTCCTCATTGAGAACAAATTCTTAAGGGGGAAAATAGACAAAACTCTATTCCTTAGGGAATCCAAAGGGAAGATAATTCTAGTCCAGATATATGTTGATGACATAATATTTGGTTCTACTAAAAACAACCTTTGTAGGATGTTTGCTAAACTTATGCAAGGGAAGTTTGAGATGAGCAGCATGGGAGAACTTAAGTTCTTCTTGCGACTCCAAGTAAGACAAACTAATGATGGTCTGTCCATATCCCAGTCTAAGTTCACCTAGGAGTTAATTAAGAAGTATGGTATGGAGTCATCCACTACCATGAGAACTCCAATGGGGACAAGTATGCCCATAAGCAAAGATGATGCAGGAAAACCTGTAGATGAGTCTTTGTATAGAGGGATATTTGGCTACCACCTTTATTTGACTGCTAGTTGACTTGACATCATGTATGCTACATGTGTCTATGTTAGGTACCAATCCTGCCCAAAAGAATCTCATTATACTGCTGTTAAGAGGATTTTGAGATATCTTAAGGGCACACCTAATCTAGGCCTTTGGTACCCTAAGAATAACGATTTTCTACTGACTGGATATTCAGATGCATACTTTGCAGGATGCAAAGAAGATAGGAAAAGCACAACTGGCACCTGTCAATTTCTAGGAGGAAGATTGGTATCATGGAGCTGTAAGAAGCAGACTAGTGTGACAATCCCCACAGCTGAGCCTGAGTATGTAGCTGCAGGGAGCTGCTGTGCACAACTGTTGTGGATACAACATCATCTTAAAGATTATAGTATTCAGGTAAGTAGAACCCCATTATTCTGTGATTCTACAAGTGCTATTTCTATTGCTAATAATCCTGTTTCTCATAGTAGAACAAAGCATATAGAAATAAGATATAAATTTTCTTAGGGATCATGTAGAAAAAAAGGATATATGTTTAGAATTTGTCAATACAAGTTTTCAAATTGCTGACATGTTCACTAAGCTATTGGATAAAACTAAATTAAATAATTTTAAAATTGAATTAGGTATGTTGAATATAGAATAGATTGACAAATTTGTCTAAGTAATTTTGTGTCGACACAAAAAGAGGTCTATGTCGATACAGAGAAGTTGTGTCGACACATCTAGAAAATTGGTGTCGACACTTCAGAGGAGTTGTGTTGACACATCCAGGAGTTGTGTCAACAAATCCAGAAGTTGTGTTGACACTTAGAATTAGAGTCGACACAGAATTTCTGTTGAATTAATAAGTATGTCTGTGTCAACACATCATCAATTGGTGTCGATACATAGAAGTAAACACTTCTGTCGAGGCGTTAGGAGTCTGTGTCGACACCATCTCAACAGTGTCGACACACTAAGTAAATTTTGATGCGCCTTTTGACCTTCTATGTTTAGACACATATAAATAGGTCAAGAACAAACCCTGTCGACATGCTCTCCAGATTTTTGAGACTAGATTCTTGTGTCGACAATCTTTCTCTTCTCCATTCAAGATTTCTCACCATCCCAATGGCGTCAAAACTTGACGAAAAAGTGAACGAGGGATATGAACTCGTACAGAATGCCTTTGACGATGCTGAACCAGCGATTAAAGCTGTGATAGCTCTAATTGCAAAAAATGGCTTGGAGTATTTGGCATCAGAACCTACAAAGATATGGAAGAAGGAAATCCTTGAGTTCTATGAAGCTGCAACTCAGGATTCAACTGGACTAAAGATTAGGTCTTTAGTCCAGGATAATAAAATCAAACTCACCATGAAGAGTATACGAAAAACTCTTCATCTGCCCAAAAATCAAGAATACGAAGAAGTTACCTCTTCCAAGACCAGGGAAGCACTCCAGTGGTGTGGATTAGATCCCACCATGAAAATTGGATCATCCATGAATAGAAAAGGAATGAATGTACAAGGAAAATTCCTTTCTGAAGAAGTTGACAAAGTAATCTTATGCAAACCAGGTGGACATGATAGGGTCTCAGTGTTGGGTACATTGGAAAATGTGTACCAGATTTGAAGAAGCCTCACCTTACTCAATGATGTGCATCAAGGTGTATTTGATGTTGTTTTGAGTTTATATGTGCATGTTAAGAAAATGCAAGAATGCAGGAAAAATTTTCTAAGTCCATATGTCGACACCAGAAGAAGTTGTGTCGACACTTATGAAGGCTTGTGTCAACACTGGAGAAAAGCTGTGTCGACACTTGGAGCTAATTGTGTCGACACTTGGAAAGACTGTGTTGACACCTGAAGAAACTTATTCGACATAGAAAGGCAGTCTCGACTCACAGAGAAGTTTAGTCGACATCAGCTGTGTCAACATGCAGAGGCAGAGTCGACACACAGTGAAGTATTGTCGACATCAACTGTGTCGACACCAAGAGGCAGCGTCGACACACAGGAATACTTAGTCGACATCAATTGTGTCGACACCAAGAGGCAGTGTCGACACACAGAAGACCTTGTCGACATCAACTGTGTTGACACACAGGACTTGTGTCGACACACAACAAAGTTTTTAACTATGTTAAAGAAGAGAAGTAATTGTGTTGACACATAGAATCAGTGTCGACACATTCAACAGAAGGCTGTGTCGAGAAGTATTAACAACAACAAAGGAGATGTGTCGACACCACCAAGGCTTGTGTCGACACTTAGTCCACTTGTGTCGACACTTAGTCTACTTATGTCGACACATGATGAAGTTTAGTCTCGACACTTTCAGGAAGAGACAGTATTTCAAGAAGTGACTGGATGACTTGACAACTGCCATTTCTAACCAGTCTACTGCAACTGTCAAAGCTGTCAGAAGTTTTTTAGACACCGGATTAGCCGGTTACCATGGAGGAAGGCTATATAAAGGCTTTCTCCTTCAACAGAAGATAGTGGAAGAAGACACAACAGAAATTTATACAGAATTCTAAAAAGAAAGAGAAAAAGAAGAAGTTGGAGAGAGAGCTCCATCTAAGAAGTGCAGTTGCTGAACCAGGCTGGCAAGAAAGATTCAGATTAAGATCTGAATATCAAGTCAGAAGCTGATTGAAGATCAACTTCACAAGAGTTCAACCCTACTGAGTTCAGATTCAAGAAGCTTTGGAGAAAGCTAAGTGAGGTTGTTCTCTGCTATCAGATTCGTCCAAGAACTGATCAAGAAGCCATCCATCCCTTCTCTCTCTATCTGGGTGGAGGTTAATTACCTTATTAAATCAAATTTTCTATAAGATCTTTATAGATCTGAGTTGTAAGCCTGTGTTTATAAAGGCTGAGTGGTAGGCCTTATAGAATGCTGAGGTAGGGCTGTGAGCCTGAGTTGTAGGAGATTGATATCTCTGAGTTGTAGGACTTGTGAAGGCTGAGGTAGGGCAGATTGCCTGAGCTGTAGAAGCCTTGTTGGGTTCTGACTTGTAAGATCTGAGGTGAAGTGCAGAAGTTAGGCCGAATCTAGTACACTGCTAGATAGGAGAAGGGGGAAAGTGGATGTACCCAGACCTTGGGGAACCACTATAAAAACTGTGTGCACTCTGTGATTGAATGTTGCTGTGAATGCTGTGCTGTGTTAGCTGTAGAAATTTGCAGTTTCTTGTTATTTAACTAAACATATTTTCTGCCTTAAAAAGAAAAAGGAATTACACCTATTCACCCCCCTCTAGGTGGTTAGACACTAATTCTTTCAAGTGGTATCAGAGCCAGGTTACTCAAAGAAGACTTAACAGTCTGAGTGAGATCTTTAAGGCAGATTCAAGATCAAGAAAATGGGTTCAAGAGAAAATCATAAGGAACGAGGTTACTCAGATGAAGACTTTGTAGCATTTACAAGACAGTTTCAGAGATTCCTGAAGAAGAAGCAGTGGAAGTCTAAGCCTTACACATCACAGCCTAAGGATGATTATTATCAAAAGAGGAAGTCATCCAAGAAGGACAGGAGTAGGACTAAGCCAAGCAAATCTACAACATCCAAGATAGTTTGCTACTGCTGTAATAGGTCTGGACATGTTGTCACTGAGTGTCCAGATAAAAGAAAAGAGTCTATTGACAAAAAGAAGATTCAACACCAGAGTAAGAAGGAGAAATCCTTTGTTGTTAAGAAGGAGAAGAGCTTGACAGACCAATCATCTTCAGAGTCAGAATCTGAAGCTGAGGCATACATTGGTCTATATACAGCAGATGAAGAAGAAGAGTTTCTGCAAGTGCTGAACTCTATCTATGAACAAGAAGACCATCAGTGCAAGGGACTTATGGCTTTATCAGAAGAAGACAAGTGCCAGGATCAGCCTAGTCCTAGTAAGGTACAATGTTTTACTAGAAATTCAGATTGTAGTACTGGGTCAGAGTCAGCAACATCTGCATCAAGTGATGTGGATGGGTCTGAGTCTAAAGGTGATATTCATCAGCTGATAAATGAATATAGAGACTTATTGCAGGCTCTAAAGAAAATCAAAAACCTGGCCAAAACACTGGCTAAGGAAATTACAGATCTTAAGATGACTGCATCTGATTCAGAGAAGTTGCTGGATCAAAAATTGAATGAGATAGCCAGATTGAAAAACATAACTGTTATTCAAATGGGAACAATCACTTTCAAGAATGATCAGATTAAAAATTTGGAGAATAGACTTCAGAAAGAAAAGGAAATAGCAGCTAGTTTTTCTAAACCAAAATCTGTATTACCCTTGATTGAAGAGTTTGTGCCTCAAAAGGGTAAGGCTGGGTTAGGGTTTAAGAAAATTGCATGGACTGCTAGGTCCAATTCTAAAGACAAAGTCCCAGCACAAAACAAGAGACCTGCTGTAAACAATTCAGCTAAGGTTGTACCTAAACAAAGGTATAATAAGTTTGAGTGCTAGTGCTATGGCAAGGTAGGCCACTTTGCCTTAGACTGTTGGCACAATTCTAGTGTCAAGGAGAGTAGCAGTCTGCCTGTTAGAAAAGCTGCAGGCAGATTTGTTAAATTTCAGGCTAACATGAACCAAGGACCCAAAACTCATTTGGGTTCTAAGGTTAAGTAATTCTTTATTGCAGGTAAGTCCAAGTTGTCATGCCCCTATATAGTACTTGGACAGTGGATGTTCCAGACATATGACTGGACAACGGGGTTGCTGAAGGACTACTCACCTATCATGAATGGGACTAAAGTAACCTTTGGTGGTTCTGAAAAAGGAATCTTTAAAGGATTTGATAACATTTCTAATAACCAGATTACTATCTCTCAAGTGGCCTATGTGAAGGGTTTGAAACACAACCTTATAAGCATAAGTCAGTTGAGTGATTTAGGATATGACATTTCATTTATTAAGAATGAATGTCATATCAAAAGGTCAAGTGATCAAAAGGTCATATTGACAGGATATAGAAAAAGAAATGTGTATTGTCTTAACTTTGAGTGTGAGAACAATGTTTCTCCTATTTGTCTTGTAGCTGATGAGAAAGCCTCTCATTATGTTAAATGGCACAAGAGGCTGGCCTATCTTAACTACAAGACTATTGGCCAACTCTTTAGCAAACAGTTAGTGAGGAATGGTGTAACACCCTAGTTTTTGCAAGAGGGTCAGTCTGCAGTTCTGGAAAATTTTTGGGTTTCTGGCTGGAGGCACACGGCCTGCGACACGGGCGTGTCGCAGGGCGTGTCGAGGCCGTGTCGACACTCAGCCCAAGTGTCGACACTTTCGCTCGATAATGTGTCGAGAGTAGAGCACACGGCCTGCGACACGGGCGTGTCGCAGGGCGTATCGAGGCCGTGTCGACACTCGGCCCAAGTGTCGAAGCTTTCACTCGACAATGTGTCGAGAGTAGGGCACACGGCCTGCGACACGGGCGTGTCGCAGGGAGTGTCGAGTCCGTGTCGACACTCGGCCCGGGGTGTCGACACTTTCGCTCGACGAGTGTCGATACTGGGGCACACGGCCTGTGACACGGGCGTGTCACACGACGTGTCCCGCTTGGTCGACGATCTTCGCTCGATGATTTTCCGCGGTGTCGACACAAAGCTTGTCGACGGGTGTCGAGACTTGGCACACGGCTTGGGACACGGGCGTGTCCCAGGCCATATCACCACTCGGGTGGGTTCGGGGCCGTGTCGATGGAGGCACACGGCCGGCCACACGGCCGTATCACTGGGGACACGGGCGTGTCGGATTGAACACGGGCGTGTCGGATACCCGTGTGCTGTTCCAGGCGCGTCGATTTGAGACGGCGAATGAGGCACACGGCCCTGGACACGGGCATGTGCCAGGCCGTGTTCGGCCCAGGTCTTTTATTTTCCAGGCGGATAGTGGCCATTCTTTCCCAGATTTTAGGATCTGACGGTTCAGGACTGTTCTTGGGAAGTTAAGTCCGAGAATAGGGTTGAAAACCCTCATTCTTCTCCAAGCTTTCTCTTACTAAAGATCTAGAGAGAAGTGAGAACAAGGAAGAAGGAGAAGGAGAGTTTGGGTTGTAGGAGGGGTTTCGGTGCTCCAGATCGCGAGCCGAGTACAGATCCGTGGAGCTTAGATCGTTGCGAAGGTTTTCATCTGGCTATTTTGCCATGGCAAGGAAGAGGAGTCGGAAGGTAACGACACTTCTCCTCTCGGTCTTAGGATGCATGTTTTAGCATCATTTATTTTTTCTTTCTAGTTTTTGGGCACCAAACTCTCAAATGAGAGCAGTTTTGGTTTGCCAAGGTTCAAGAGGAACCTTCGGGTTGATTGAGTCCGTCCCCGGCATAATTTTGCATTAGAGATCCGCTACGTTAGTGGATTAGGCATGGTGGGTGAAGCCGTTGTCGCGACCGTTAGTCTGACTCGGTGATGTTGCATAAAAACATTATGGATTCGTAGAGATTCCGTTGCGGTAAGATGCCATTTGTGATGTGGTGATGTTTCCCCCTTTTTCTCGAGTGAGTACGTGTAGTCGGAACCGGAAAAGGTTAGCTCCTCGTGGTGGTAGATGTTTTCCTTGGTGGACAAGGTTAGCTCCACATGAGTTGGAGATGGTTTACTTGGTGCGCGGAAACGTTGTAGTACAAATGAGGGACTAGGGTGGATTTGTCTTGGTTTGTGTTGTGCAAAGGCATGGCTATGTCTCCGTGGTCAGCTGGCTATCCCGTGACATTAACGTCATGTGAGGAGAGTTTACCGGCGAGACTAGTCCCCTTCTGTGTGACTGACAAGAATGCCAAGCATGGGGACAAACCCGGGCAATGAGGCCATGAGCGGGTGGGGTCCGGCAAGGCTTCTTAGAATCGGTCAGTTTTGTGTTTGTTGGAATCCTGACATGAGACGTCAGAGCTTGTAGGCAAGCCAGGGTTTAAGACCTTGAGCGGGTGGGGCCTTGACAAGAGTTCCAAGGGGCGGCCTGTGAGTCGTTGGGGGAAATGATGACCCCTTTGTTTGCGGCTTTATGCCAATGGGGAATCGATGAGAACCCATATGATGTGATGATGTGCAAGATGCATACGAGTTAGGGTGCCTTGGGTGAAACCCAGGTATTGCATACATGATTGCATAAGTAGGCCCTTTTATATTATGCTCAACCAGTAGAGAACATGTATGATGTATGTGACATCCAAGCCTGTTTCCATAGTTGCTTTTCTTGCTTATGATTATTGCATACGAAGTGGTAACTTGCAGGTTGGAGGGGTACCCCGGGGTCCGTTAGGGGCGGCCGGGAGGAGATGTGTTGTTACACAGTTTGAGGACAGCCTTTGCTGACCCACGTTACTAATAAATTTTTCAGGGCAAGGATCGCATGCAGGAGCTAGCTCGCCGGCCAGAAAGGCCTAAGCCTCATGAAGTGTTTTTCTTTTATAGCTCTACTTATGAGATGTTATATGTTTGAGACTCTTGTTGTCCGGCTTGCATACCGAGGTAGACTAGGAGTGCTAAGCACATTCATGACTGATGTATTATTTTCTTTTAGGCACTTGATGTAAGGCCTTAAGGCCTTTTGTTTTGCTCTTTAGTGATGGATAACTTCTAGTCCTGTTTTGTTTCCGCTGTGTTGTGCAAAGTGTTTTGAGTGTGGGTAGCTATATCAACTTTTAATATTAAAGCTGTGGCGTCCGTATGTTGTGGGGCCCCGGCCGGACCCATATTATACGTTCACTACAGTGGAGGTATTACAATTTGGTATCAGAGCCAGGTTAGGTTCAAGGTCAACGCGTAGAGAAGTTATCCACATAAGAGTAACGCTGGACCATGGGTGTCCTTATGTTTAAGTCTTGAGATTTGAGACTAAATCCTTGTTTCTTGTTTCTTGAAGAGTGCAAGCAACGAGGCGGGAACGTCGAGAGCAAGAGAAGAGCTTTCGGCGAGCAGTGCTACTGCTCCAGGTCTTTTGGGAACGGGTGTAAACCCAGCCGACTTCTGCCGCATGCTTGCAGAAGCGATGGTGGCAGCTCAAGCTGCAGCAGCAGCTCAGGTGGCAACCCCTGCCACACCAGATATGGCAACGGCCGTGCCAGGAGGAGAAGCCAGACGAGTGGAGCCTTTGGCGGAGAGGGTAGTTGTCGGACATGGAGACCGGCACCTGAAGTATTTCCTGAGCTTCCATCCCCCGTCATTCAAGGGAGTTGGTACGCCAATGGATGCGAAGGACTGGTGGGTTCGCATGCAAGAGCTGTTAAGGGCGGTAGAGATGCCAGAGGAAAAGAAAGCTGAGTATGCGGCTTTCATGTTGGAAAGAGACGCCAAGTTATGCTGGGTGAGCCATAGCGGCCGCCAGTTCCCGGGACGCACTCCGTCGGTGGAAGAGTTTGGGGATGCTTTTCTTAAGAGGTATATTCCAGTTTCTACACGTTTGGCCCTTCAGATGCAGTTTCTGCATTTAATGCAGCGAGACAAGACAGTGGATGAGTATGTGTATGAGTTCACCCGTTTGGGTCGTTACGCGGGAACGATGATGGCAGATGATGTAGAGAGGGATAACCTCTTCTACCAGGGGCTGAGGGAGAATCTGAGGCAACCCCTCATCTCCATGAAGAGGGCGGGATTTAATGAACTAGTTGAGGCTGCCAGGATTTTGGAAAGTGATTTGGAGCGAACCCAACGCCGAAAGGGTTTTACTCCCAAGCAAGGGGAAGGGAAGCCTTCCCAATATCATGGAAAGTCTGATGGTAGTGGGTGGAGGAAGAAGTCTCACACTTCCAGATCTGGTGAGAGGAGCAATTGGACGCCTGAGGGTTCTCACTCTTGGGGACCGCCAACAAACTGCGGTAAGGTGGGGCACATAGCTCGTGTTTGTCCCCAAGGAGGAGCGGGGCAGGAGACAAAGCAGGAGCAGACTGTGCGCTCCGGCCCCAGTGCTGCATAGAAAGGAAAGATGGCGGAGTCGAGCGCTTCTCGGTTCCAACCAGTGCAACCAAGGGCTTACAACCTTGGACAACAAGAAGCGATCCGTCAAACCGATGTGGTGACAGGTATGAAGAAAGTTTAAGTTGAAATTTTGTGCTTCAAACTTTTAGACCCTTTTTGTGTGTGTTGTCTATATTATAGGCTTCATTTTAGTTTCCGGATACCCCGCTAGGGTATTGTTTGATACGGGAGCATCACACTCCTTTCTCGCGGAGAGCTTCGTCCGGAGAATAGGAGTTGGGTCTTTCTCGTCGGGAGAAGAGCTGAAAGTGCGCATGCCCAATGGGTCATCCATGACCACCGGGGTCAAAGGGCGCATCTGTTGGGAGCTAGACGGAGTTGACTTCGTTTTGGTAGCGGCGATTTTGCCATTGGTGGAGTTCGATGTCATTTTGGGCATGGACTGGCTCACAGAGCAGCGCGCCAGTATTGATTGCCTATCTAAGGTGGCGACCTTAAGGACAAAATGGCAGACAGAAGTCAAATTTGAGTGCCTTTGTGGAGTGGCCTGTTCCTTGATTTCGGCCATGCAGTTGGTGCGGGCTGTTAACCAGGGTGGTGTAGCGCTTGTAGCATTTTTGGAGATTCGTCTCTCCCAGCTGACGATTGAGGAAGTGCCCGTTGTGGCAGAGTTCAAGGATGTGTTTCCAGAAGAACTTCCTGGAGCGCCTCCTCGGAGGGAGATCGATTTCTCGATCGAGTTAGTGCCGGAGGCTAAGCCGGTGTCCCGTCCTCCGTTTAGGATGGCACCAAAGGAGTTTGCTGAACTTAAAGTACAGTTGCAGGAATTGTTGGAGCAAGGGTATATCAGACCCAATTCTTCACCGTGGAGTGCGCCGGTGTTGTTTGTAAAGAAGAAAGATGGTAGCATGCGGCTATGCATTGACTACCGTGTTGGAACACCCTATTACTAATTTGGGTCAGGATCACTATGTCTCTAGGAAACCAATGTTTGACCTCCTGTATAGTCCTAAAGGTCAATTAGAATTGAGTCTAAGGGTTAGTAGTCTAGTTTGGAAGCTGCCCTCAAGACCAAGACTTTTTCAGTTTGAGACTAAGTCATATCGTCGAGCTCAGCACGACGATTCGTCGAACTCCGATCGGCGATCGTCTAGATCAACTTCGACAGATAGTCGAACTCCATTTGACGATCGCTGAGCTCAACTTCATCATACCGTCGAACTCCATTCGACGATCGGTGAGCTCAGTTCGACGATCTTGACTCAGTATTGGATTTCTATCTCTGAGCTCAGTTCGACAATCTTTGAGCTTAGATCGACGATGTTCTGCTGCTGTATAAATCCATATCGCTGAGCTCAGTTCAACGATAGCAGAGCTCAGTTCGACGCTTTCAGATAACTTCAAAGATTGTTTCAGATTCAAATTCAAATCAGTTAAGGAGTTATTCTGCAATTAATTCTGAAGATTTTCTAGCCATTTTCATTCATTTCTGGACCAAGTTTCAAGGGATTTTTCAAGGAATATTTCTATGGACTTTCCTCTAGAAGAGATTTTGCAATTAAGGATGCAATTAATGCAGGCCAACGGCTATTCTTGACAGAGAATGTTTTCACTCAGTATCAGAGAATAAAAGAGAAGAATTTTTTGAATCTCTCCATCACATACACAGACACACACAGACGGACATCAGTAATCTTCAGAACAAGAACAAAAAATATTCTGTCTAAAAGAATTTTGAAGAACACACATCCAAGGGAGATCAAACTTTCTCAAATCCTCAGATCTCTCTCAAGTGTTCAAGGCCAACATATTTGAAGACTCCAGACACCTAACATTTCAGTTATTACTGAAATCATCTTTTGCTGGAGATCAACCTTTGAAGGCCTATCACCCTACAGCAAAGCTTCTTTTCCTGAAGATCTCAAGGACTCAGGGGGAGCTTTGACACCATCAATCCACATAGTCTTCTCATCTGATCTGAGAAAGAGAAGACTTCCATCACTCTCTCACCCCCATCTCTGTAAAGGGTTTCTCAAACTCCCTTCAAACGGTTGAGTTTGGTTTTTGAGCACCTTGTCAAAAGCTCATTGGTGGCAAGACACCTGATCAAAAAATCTGATTTGGTTTTTGAGCACCTTATCAAAAGCTCATTGGTGCCCAGGACACCTGATCAACTCATCCTGCAGTGGATTCCTACTTAGGGTGGTAGAAGAGTGGATGTACACAAGTTTAGGGGAACCACTATATTTCCTTGTGTCTTCTGGTTTTGCTTGTCTTTATTTTTGTTTCTGGCCTTGATTATTCTGTGATTAGCTTTTGATTAGTTTAGTTCTGTGATTAGATTTATTATTGCTTCCCTGCTCACTCAAATTACAATAATTGTTCTAAAAAGTTTTTAAGCACCATATACTCTATTCACCCCCCTCTAGAGTATATCAGATCTAGCTGCACTTTCAATTGGTATCAGAGACAGGTTAGTTAAAAATACCACATCTTCCAGGTTGGTTAAAAATACCACATCTTCCAGGTTGGTTAAACATACCACACCTTGGTGGTTGCACATGCTAACACCTGAACCCAAAAGATCCCTAGTTAGATCTGTTTTCTTTTGTAGTTTATTATTAGATTTTGTTTTCACAAATCATGGCCCAAAACAAAGATTATGCTAGCACCAGACCTCCAGTGTGCAATCTATCCAAGTTTGCACTTTGGAAAGCAAGGATCAGACTATACATGAATTCTATTGACGAAGATATTTTTAACTCTGTTTTGATAGTATGTCCAAGACCTCCAGAGAACTCAAGTACAAATGTTGTTCCACCTCCATCAGGAACAAATGCTGATATCAAGAGATGGAAGGTAGCTGATGCCAAGGCTATGAACATCTTAGCCCAGATAATGTCTGATGACATATTTCAAAAGGTGGCTGAATGCAATTCAGCAAAGGAAATTTGGGACAAACTCTCAGAAATAGTCTCAGGCTCAGCTGACGAAAGAAAGGATAGGAGAACCCACCTCATATCTCAATATGAGAATTTCAAGAAGGGAGAAACTGCGTCAGTGGGAGATATGTACAATAGGCTCAGTCTAATTGTCAGTGAACTCAGGATATTGGATAAAGAGATCTCACTAACTGAACTCAATGACAAAATTCTAATGTGCTTCCTTAGCACTTGGGATTTACGAATCTGGCCAATCAAGGATGCCAGAAGTTTGAATGAGATCACCACTGAAGCTCTATTGGGTAAGCTCAAATCTTATGAGCTACTTATCAAAAATAGAGAAGAAGAACAGAAGGCTGCCTCACCAGCCACAAGAAAAGAGAAGACCATAGCCTTCAAGGCAACTGAAGATCTGCCTGAAGATAAAGTCACAGGCAATGATGAAATGCTCAGTCTCTTGGCCAAAAGATTTTACAAGATGGCCAGAAAGGACTTCAGAAGGAGATCATACAAGGAGCATGATAAGCCAAGGTATGACAAGTCCATTAATAATAATAAAGACATTGTTTGCTTTGGTTGCAAGAAACCAGGGCACATAGTTCCTGACTGTCCAAAAAACAAAAATAAGGACAGAAGGGACAAGAAAGAAAGAAGAAAGGAGAAAGACTCCAAGAGGAATGGCAATGACAAACCCTCATCAAGCAAAAATAAACATACAAGAAAGGGGTTTGTTGCTGAATCCTGGAGTGAGACTGAAGAGGAGTCAGAAGCCTCATCCAGCTCCAGTGATGATGAGGATGATCCAGAAGAAAAAGAGTTCTGCATGATGGCAATCAATGCCTCACAACATAATTCAGAAGAAGAGGATTCAGAGTCAGACTCAGAGACTCAACCTGAAGAAGTTCAAGTAATTAGTTCTTTTGATTTTAATTCAGAGGACTTTAAATCTGAATTTAAAGCATTGTGTTTAGACCTGCTAAAGTCTGAGAAAGAAATTATCTCTCTTAGAAATCATCTATCTGAACATAATACTTTAAAGTCAGAAAACCTCAAACTCTCTCAGGAGTTAGAGTGCTGTAGGGAGCAGATAGCTTCACTGAAAAGTGAGCTGTCTGAGGCCAAGAAGCTTGAAGAATCCCTTAATGGGAGAAGCATCAAGCTGATGGACATCACAAGCACAGTGAACTCCAGATTTAATAGTACACTGGGCTTGGGTGCTTCATCCAGCCAACCCATAGTTCTAACAACTCCAATCAAATTCATTTCTGACAAAGGAAAGGGAGTTATAGAGGTAGCTAGGAAAAATTCTGATCTGCCCCAGAAAACCAAGTCCCAGCAGAAATCGTCGAACGGAGATCGACGATCGCTGAATGCAGATCGACGAACGCCGAACGCAGATCGACGATCTCAGGCAAAATCGTCGAACTCAGGTGGACGATCTCAAGTCCCTGAACTCTGCTATAGTCGACCGTCGAACGGAGCTCGATGATCTGAGCCAAGATCGTCGAACACAGCTCCAAGATCGTCGAACAGAGGTCAGAGCTCTGGAAATTTTTTCAAGGGCAAATCAAAATCCAATCCTAAGGGTCCTACATCCCAAATCTTTAACCCTTATACTGAATGGATTATACCTCCAAGGAGATATCATCCTGAAGGATATAAGAGTCAACCTGGGATGTCTTTTATTTCAGAATTTAAAGGTTATCAACCTAGGCCCAAGGTAAACTGGGTCAAAAACAAATGAATTGTCTTATGTGCAGGTGAAGACCTATCCAACATCTAACCAGCAATGGTACTTGGATAGTGGGTGCTCTAAGCACATGACAGGGAACAAGGACAACCTCATATCCTTTAGAGCCAAGCTTGGACCCAAAGTTATCTTTGATGATTCAAACTTTGGACAGACTAAAGGATATGGTGCAGTCCAGATTGGATCAGTAACTTTCAAGAAGGTAGCTTATGTGGAAGGACTGAAGCACAACTTAATAAGCATCAGTCAGCTGTGTGATGAAGGCTATCAGGTGACCTTCAGCAAAGCCTTATGCAAAATCAAGTCAGAGGACAACACAACTGTGTTGACAGGTAAAAGGAAAGGTAACATCTATCTAGTAGATTTTCTTTCAACTGATGTAGATATTTGCCTGTTTAATTCTGTCTGTAGACCAAACATTTTATGGAATAAGAGATTAGGACACCTAAACCTTAGAACTATTGCTAGGCTATCCAAGGACAACCTTGTTAGAGGACTACCTTCTGGCCCCTACAAGAAGGAAGGACTCTGCAGGGCTTGTCAATTAGGCAAGCAAACTAAAAACAACTTTAAGTCACTTAATAAGAGTGATTCACCTAGGATATTGTATCTGTTACACATGGATCTTTTTGGACCCATCACAGTACAAAGCCTAGGAGGGAAATCTTACACTTTAGTAGTTGTAGATGACTTCTCTAAATTCTCTTGGGTGTTCTTTCTAAGGAAGAAGTCTGATAACTTTAAGTGTCTAATAGAGTTTCTCAAATGTATACAGATTAAGTTCAATACTCACATTGTCCTGATCAGAAGTGATCGTGGGACAGAGTTTGATTCTCTTCTTATGCAAGAGTTCTGTCAGAGTGAAAGGATCAGGCATACTTTCTCAGCTCCTAGAACTCCTCAACAAAATGGGGGTAGCTGAAAGGAAAAATAGAACCCTTATTGAATCTGCCACTACATTGTTGTCAGATGCTCAGCTTCCTCTATCCTTTTGGGCAGAGGCAGTGAACACCTCCAACTATATGCTGAATAGAAGTTTGATACATAAACTAAAGGGAAAGACTCCCTATGAATTACTCAAAGGGAAGAAACCTAAAGTTGATTATTTTAGAGTCTTTGGTTGTATTTGTTACATACATAACAATGACAAGAAATATTTATCAAAATTTCAAGCTAAAGCTGATGAAGCAGTGTTTCTGGGATACTCCATGATTAGCAAGGCTTATAGGGTTTATAATAAATCATCTCTAAAAATTGAGGAATCTGTTCATATATCATTTGATGAATCTAACATGTCTTTCAAGGAGAAGATCTCTTCTACCATAGAACCTTTGCAGGAACATTCTCTAGTTGAAGACTTGAACAAGTTGCAGGTTACTCAAGAGGATGAAAGTAGTGAAGATGAAGACAGTGCTCAACATATTGAAGAACAACTTGAAGAGCCAATTGTTGTACCACAAGAGGAGACAACAACACAGGTTGGTGAACAATCAACACCTCCTGTTGATTTATTAACATCAAGAGACCATCCAATTTCCCAAATAATTGGAGAAATCTCACCCGGTGTGCAAACCAGAAATCAGGTCAACCAAAACCTGTTGCACACCTGCTTCCTATCTCAAATTAAACCTCAGTCCATTCAAGATGCAGAGCAAGATCCACACTGGATCATTGCAATGTAAGAGGAGTTGCATCAATTTGAAAGAAACAAAGTGTGGGAACTAGTGCCAAAGCCTAAGGATCACTCCATTGTTGGAACAAAATGGGTATTCAGAAACAAACTGGATAATCAAGGAGTAAATGTAAGAAACAAGGCAAGGCTAGTTGCTCAGGGATATTCTCAAGAAGAAGGGATAGACTATGACCAGACTTTTGCACCAGTTGCAAGATTGGAAGCCATCAGAATATTCTTAGCTTATGCAGCACATAAAGGCTTCAAGGTATATCAGATGGATGTCAAAAGTGCATTTCTAAATGGAGACATCAAAGAGGAAGTATATGTCAGACAACCTCCAGGTTTTATCTCTCCAACTTATCCTGATTATGTTTTTAGATTGAACAAAGCATTATATGATCTCAAGCAAGCTCCTAGAGCATGGTATGAGACCCTAGCATGCTTTCTTTTGGAAAATGGATTTATAAGGGGTAGAGTAGACCAAACTCTTTTCATTAGAACCCATAAGTCCCATACCCTACTAGTACAGATTTATGTAGATGATATCATTTTTGGTTCTACTGACTCAAAATTGTGCAGAAGGTTTTCCAACCTAATGCATTCTAAATTTGAAATGAGTAGCATGGGTGAGCTATCCTTCTTCCTAGGATTGCAAGTCAAGCAACATGCTGAAGACATCTTTATTTCTCAAACCAAGTATGCAAATGAATTGGTTAAGAAATTTGGCATGTCTGAAGCATCTTGTATGAAAACACCTATGCCTACTAATACTGTATTGGATGCTGATGAACATGGGAAACCTGTTGATCAGACAACATATAGAGCAATGATTGGCTCTTTACTGTACCTTACAGCTAGTAGACCAGATATAATGTTTGCTATATGTATATGTGCTAGGTTCCAAGTTAGCCCTAGAGAGTCACACCTAACACTAGTAAAGAGGATTCTCAGGTATGTTAAAAGTTGTCCAAATCTAGGTCTCTGGTATCCAAAAGACTCAGCATTTGATTTAACTGGATTTTTCGATGCTGATTATGCTGGATGTAGAATTGACAGGAAAAGCAACAGTGGAACTTGCCAGTTCCTAGGTGACAGACTTGTCTCCTGGTTTTGTAAGAAACACTTCTGTGTCAACTTCAACTGCTGAAGCTGAATATATGGCTGCAGGCAGTTGTTGTTCACAAATCTTGTGGATTCAAAACCAACTCCTAGACTATGGCTACAACTTAGAGAAGTCTAAAATCTTTTGTGATAACACCAGTGCTATTTCTATAGCTCAAAATCCAGTCCTCCATAGTAGGACAAAACACATAGAGATTAGGCATCATTTCTTAAGGGATAATGTTGAAAAGAATAAAATTGAACTACAGTGTATCCCAACTGATTTACAAAGGGGAGATATTTTCACCAAGCCTTTGGATGAAAAGAAACACACCTTCTTCCTAAATCAGTTAGGAATGTTAGATGGAGGAAGTCTTAAATAATATCCAAGATTTTGAAAGCTTAAAAATTTACCAAGACTAGGCAAACATCTTGATTTTTCTTAGTGTCTAGAGTTTTTCTGATCTCTGAACTGCGCTCGACGATTTTCCCCCAGATCGTCGAACGGAGATCGATGATTTTCGAAATCGTCGAACTAAGTTCAGCGTTTCTCAGATAGTATGAACTATCTCTTCCGGTCAACGATCGTCGAACGGCGTTCGACGATTTTGTTCTCTGAACGATCGTCGAACAGAGCTCGACGCTTTCCAATATCGTCGAACGGAGATCGACGATGTTGAAGACTCTTCAGATTCCTTTAGAAGCCTCGATCGTCGAACTGAGTTCAACGATCTTTCCATTTCTGCGTCGAACCCTAATATAAAATTCATTTTTCGCCGACGTTCTCCTTTGCGCTTTCGATTTCTCTACAAGAACTTTCTTTCCCTCCAAATAATTCTGCACTTGGTCGTTTTGTTTGTTGAATCTTTGCAGGTACCTATGGCTGTGTCTGTTGCTGTTCTCGCCACCATGAAGTTTGATGCTGGCTTCGACATAGACATGGAATCCTTCAGCACAACCGACCAGGTTTTTCAGGACATCTTGGGGTTATTCAAAGAGCAGAACCTGACTGCACTCATGACCACAAGGATTAAGCTTGCATCTGATGAGATTAAGGAATGGGTCTACACTGCACACAATCAGGACAACAACACCATTGTTGGATCAATATCTGGCACTCAGGTACCCTTAACCCCAGCAATTTTAACAGAGGTTTTTGAGTTAAGAACTGGTGGAGATACTGCTGACTTGTCTGGAGAAGAGTATACTGAATTGCTTGCCAGAATGGGTCATTCAGAGGCTAACCCTAGCAAGCTATTGAAAAAGAACCTTTCTGTGGAATACAGATTCCTAGCTGATGTAGTTGGGAAAGTGCTACTGGCTAAGCACTCTGCTCATGATACAATCTCAAGGTATCAGCTCTGCCTAATGGGAGCCCTAGTAGACAGGAAGAATTTGAATTGGGGAGAGGTATTCTTTGACCTCATTAAGAAGAAGATAAACAAATGTTTTGTGAACTTTGGAAGAATTCTAGGAGTGTTTCTGCAGAATAAGTGCCCTGCATTGTTGGTCTCCTCTGGAATCCACATCAATGCATCCAAGAGACTGTCTTGTGCCCTGTTTGGTAAATAGGACAAACAAATCATCAAGCCCAGTAGGCCCTCCTCCAGCACTCCTTCAGGCACCAGGACTCTCAGAGTCACTTCCCCACAGGTCTCTGCCCCTGCAGATGACCTGCCTACTGATGCCTCTCCTCCTCCTCCTCCAATTCCATCTCTTCCCATTCCATCTACAATTCCAACTCCATCCACCATCATCATCTCCAGCCCCTCTCCAACATCTACACCATCTCCAGTCCCCACTCCTCCAACCACAGAATACCAATTCCATCCATTATTCACCTACCCTTCATCAGACATTGCCACTTCATCCCCCTCCAATCCATCCTTCACCCTCATTGATGATTCCTTTATGGATGATTCACCATCCTCTCCTCCTGAGCTACCCTCATCCTCAACATCCTATCAAGATCTTCTACAAGAGATCATTGACCAACCCACATTCACCCCATCTATCTCCATCCCACTTTCCTCCATATCCACTTTACCCACACCTCAACCATCCCTGCCCCACTACTCCAGCTCTCCACTACCATCACCAACAACTACACCTCCATCTTCTACCTCTGCTCCAGTCCCCACTGAGCAAGTAGACATTCCAGCCCTTGCTGACAGGCTGTATGAATTGCTAGCCCCCAGGCTATCTCTTCTTTTGGAGACCTCCTTGGCTCCATTACTCCTGTCAGTGGCAGCCCTTTCTGCCAGGCTCTCCTCTCTCTTCCCTCAGGCAGCACATTCAGCAGTGTGCCTTGATCCAGCCATGTCTGAATCTAGGCAGGGGGAGATGCCCTATGAAGTGAGTCTGCCTGTTGCTGCTGCTGTTGTTGCTATTTCTGTAAGCCTGCCTGCTGCTGATTCTCCAGTTCTTGTATCTGCTGCTGCTGCTGCTGTGTCTCAAGATCAAATTCCTCCTGCTGCAGTCTTTGCAATAGACCTCAGGTCTTTGCTTTCAAATTTTGATTCTCTATATTTCAGATGTCTGCCAGAGACATATGCTTTCCAGCCCCCAGAGGATCTGTCCAAGGCCCTTGTGCCATTCTCTTGCTGTGACCCCAACATCATCACCTCATTTGTCCACTTAGTATATGCTTCTGCTTCTTCTGATGAAAGCATTGATGTTGTTTCTGATGTTGCTGCCCCTCGTGCTGCGGAAAATTTTGATACTGCTGCTGATATTTCTGTTACTACTGATGAACCAACTTCTAAGGAAATCCTTATGACAGAGGCACATGAGTTTGAGCCTTCTGAAATTTCTGCTGATATTTCTTCTGTTGATGTTGATGTTAGTGAAACTGTTGCTGCTACTGTTACTTCTCCAGAACCTGTTGCTGCTGCTGTTGTCACTTCTCCAGAACCTGTTGCTGCTGCTGTTGTTACTGTTTCTACTTCAATTGCAACACCTTCTGTATCTGCTGTTGTCACTACTGTTACTACTTCAACCTCTGCTGCTACACCCTCTGCTGCCTCATCTACTTCTATACAGCCCAAGAAAGATTTGATGAAGAAAATTGATGCCCTTTATGATGATCAGAGTTCTGAAAGTGATGAGTTCAGAACAGACTCTGATGATTCTTCTGCTGCCATTGCCAGGAAAAGAAAGGCAAGGAGCAAAGCCATGAAGAGAGTACCTCCTTCCAAGGTCAAAGATAACAATAATATACCATAATATATTCTTCATGATTGCCCTATCACTGAGCACTGGATGCAGTACTCTAAGAACCAACTGAAAGCAATGAAAAAGAAAAGTAAATATGAAAAGGGTTCTTCACAATTCCAACACTCTCATCCTCCTCCTCCACCTCCTCCTAATGCAGGTGCAGGTGGAAGTTCAGCTGCTCAACCCCCTGCTAGAAGTCAAGCTCCCTATCAGCCACATGCTAGATCCTATAATAGGGGAAGCCAATCCAGGGGTTCTCAATCCAGGAGAGGAGGATACAGAGGCAATCAAAGAGATCTCCAAGTTTACTCCAAAGGATACTCAAGGCAACACCCATACTCCAGGGAAAGACAAATTTCTTCTGACACCACATCTGGTCCTTTTCCCTATGAGTTAAAGGAAACTGTGTCTTCCAGGCCTCCTCAGGACAATCCTTCTAACAGATATGAGCCACCAGTACCTTTTGAAGACCCTGAGAACAATCCAGCTGCTTGGACTGCAAGGATGAAAGAACTTGCTGCACTGGATTAGATCAAAAAGGCTAAAGAGCAAGGAAGAGATTCCTCTAACATCTCTACAATGCCTGAACAGAGAAAGAAAGAGCTAGAAAGATATGCATCAAGCAAATTTTTTGATTCTGACAGGTACATGGAACTGCATCCTGAAGCTGTAGTTCCCAGGCCTAAACAGCAAACCACTTTAGGTGCAGCAGATGATACTAGATCAAAGAAGGAAGCCCTCAATCCCAACAAAGAAATCAAACTTGTTAAGGGCAAGGAAAAGAAATGATTTTGTAAAGTGACAATCTCTCTGACTTTTGGTTATTATCTGGGATGATACATATATATATTGTGTTTCTGCTATCCAGCTTTTCTTTTTGTTTTTCTATATTGCTGCTTATATGTTATTTAATTTTTCCAAACTCTGTAAATAGTAATCCTAACCCAAATAGGGGGAGATTGTTGGAACACCCTATTACTAATTTGGGTCAGGATCACTATGTCTCTAGGAAACCAATGTTTGACCTCCTGTATAGTCCTAAAGGTCAATTAGAATTGAGTCTAAGGGTTAGTAGTCTAGTTTGGAAGCTGCCCTCAAGACCAAGACTTTTTCAGTTTGAGACTAAGTCATATCGTCGAGCTCAGTACGACGATTCGTCGAACTCCGATCGACGATCGTCTAGCTCAACTTCGACAGATCGTCGAACTCCATTCGACGATCGCTGAGCTCAACTTCATCATACCGTCGAACTCCATTCGACGATCGGTGAGCTCAGTTCGACGATCTTGACTCAGTATTGGATTTCTATCTCTGAGCTCGGTTCGACGATCTTTGAGCTCAGATCGACGATGTTCTGCTGCTGTATAAATCCATATCACTGAGCTCAGTTCAATGATAGCAGAGCTCAGTTTGATGCTTTCAGATAACTTCAAAGATTGTTTCAGATTCAAATTCAAATCAGTTAAGGAGTTATTCTGCAATTAATTCTGAAGATTTTCTAGCCATTTTCATTCATTTCTGGACCAAGTTTCAAGGGATTTTTCAAGGAATATTTCTATGGACTTTCCTCCAGAAGAGATTTTGCAATTAAGGATGCAATTAATGCACGCCAATGGCTATTCTTGACAGAGAATGTTTTCACTCAGTATCAGAGAATAAAAGAGAAGAATTTTTTGAATCTCTCCATCACATACACAGACACACACAGACAGACATCAGTAATCTTCAGAACAAGAACAAAAAATATTCTGTCTAAAAGAATTCTGAAGAACACACATCCAAGGGAGATCAAACTTTCTCAAATCCTCAGATCTCTCTCAAGTGTTCAAGGCCAACATATTTCAAGACTCCAGACACCTAACATTTCAGTTATTGCTGAAATCATCTTTTGCTGGAGATCAACCTTTGAAGGCCTATCACCCTACAATAATGCTTCTTTTCCTGAAGATCTCAAGGACTCAGGGGGAGCTTTGACACCATCAATCCACATAGTCTTCTCAGCTGATCTGAGAAAGAGAAGACTTCCATCACTCTCTCACCCCCATCTCTGTAAAGTGTTTCTCAAACTCCCTTCAAAAGTTTGAGTTTGGTTTTTGAGCACCTTGTCAAAAGCTCATTGGTGGCAAGACACCTGATCAAAAAATCTGATTTGGTTTTTGAGCACCTTATCAAAAGCTCATTGGTGTCCAGGACACCTGATCAACTCATCCTGCAGTGGATTCCTACCTAGGGTGGTAGAAGAGTGGATGTACCCAAGTTTAGGGGAACCACTATATTTCCTTGTGTCTTTTGGTTTTGCCTGTCTTTATTTTTTTTTCTGGCCTTGATTATTCTGTGATTAGCTTTTGATTAGTTTAGTTCTGTGATTAGATTTATTACTGCTTCCCTGCTCACTCATATTACAACAATTGTTGTAAAAAGTTTTTAAGCACCATATACTCTATTCACCCCCCTCTAGAGTATATCAGATCTAGCTGCACTTTCATACCGAGAGCTGAATAAATTGACCGTCAAGAATAAGTATCCGATTCCTCGGATAGATGACTTGTTCGACCAATTGGTAGGGTCAGTGGTGTATTCAAAGTTGGACTTGAAGTCAGGCTATTATCAGTTGAGAATTCGGGATGAGGACATACCCAAGACCGCCTTTAGTACAAGGTATGGACACTTTGAGTTTACGGTGATGCCGTTTGGGCTGACGAACGCACCATCTGTGTTCATGGATCTTATGAATCGGATATTTCGAGAATACTTGGATTCTTTTGTGGTTGTCTTCATTGATGACATCTTGGTGTATTCCAAATCGCAAGTGGAGCATGAGACCCACTTTAGAGTGGTTCTGCAAGTGTTGAGGGAGAATGAGTTGTATGCAAAATTCTCCAAATGCAAGTTCTGGTTGGAGAAGGTGGCATTTTTGGGACACGTGATTAGTGGGGAAGGGGTGGCAGTGGATCCAACAAAAGTTGAAGCCATTAGAGATTGGCCGGTTTTGAGGACCGTGGCGGAGGTCCGAAGTTTTCTTGGACTAGCCGGGTATTACAGGAGGTTCGTGGAAAATTTTTCGCGGATAGCTCTACACCTCACCTCACTCACTCGTAAAGATCATAACTTTGTGTGGACTCAAGAGTGTAGTCAAGCATTTGAGGCACTGAAGAGGAGACTAATGACGGCTCTAATCCTAAGTATACCGCAAGGGATCGAGGGATTTCAGATCTTCAGTGACGCATCGGGATGCGGTTTGGGTTGCGTTTTGGTGCAACATGGGAAGGTGATAGCTTTTGGGTCTAGACAGCTGAAGCCTCATGAGAGGAATTACCCCGTCCATGACTTGGAGTTGGCGGCAGTAATTTTTGCGTTGAAAATATGGCGGCATTATGTTTATGGTGCAAAGGTGGATATCTTCACGGATCACAAAAGCCTGAAGTATCTCTTGGACTAAAAGGACTTGAACATGCGGCAACGCAGGTGGGTTGAGTTTCTTGGAGACTACGAGGTGGCGATTCAGTATACGCCAGGTAAAGCCAATGTGGTGGCGGATGAATTGAGTAGGAAGTACTCGGGGAAAGGGAATTGGATCGAAGCTCATGATGAGCGGTTGGTTCGGGAATGGGAGTCCCTTGGTTTGGAATGTGTTGCGAGAGGCGAGTCCAGCGTGGCTCGGTTGAATTGGATTGAAGTGCAGAACGACTTGTCCGATCGCATTTGGGAAGCGACTCGGTTGGATGTGGAGTTTCAACCTTTTGTGTTGGAGGCTTAAACGGGCGAGAGCAGCTCCTGGGAGATGATTGATGGGATTCTGAGGAGGGACAGAAGGGTTTGTATACCGCAGATCGACAAACTCCGTGAGGAGTTGATGTTTGAGGCTCACTTCACAAAGTACTCCATTCACCCGGGCAGTACAAAGATGTACTTGGATATGAAGAAATCCTTTTGGTGGCCGGGGCTGAAGCGGGACGTAGCTTTGTATGTGAATCGTTGCCAAACTTGTGCCTTGGTGAAGGCCGAATGTTAGAAGCCGGGCGGGTTCCTGAAGCCCCTTCCAATCCCTGAGTGGAAATTTGATGACAGCTCCATGGACTTTGTGCATGGTTTGCCTAGATCGCAGCATGGTAATGATGCTATTTGGGTGATCGTGGATCGCCTAACCAAGGTGGCTCACTTCATCCCAAATCGGAAAGAGGACAGCGTGGAGAAGCTGGTGGAGTTGTATGTTCGCAACATTGTGCGACTGCACGGAATTCCTAAGAGCATAGTCAGTGATCGCGATGGACGGTTTACGTCCAAGGACTGGAGATTGGTTCAGAAGAGCTTGGGCACGAAGCTAAAGTTCAGTACGGCGTTCCATCCTCAAACTGATGGGCAAACTGAAAGAACGAACCGTACTATGGAGGATATGTTGAGAATGTGCGTACTTGACTTCGGCAAGAAGTGGGAGGATCACCTCTTCATGGTGGAATTCCCGTACAATAATAGTTTTCAAGCAAGTATAAAAATGGCGACATACGAAGCTTTGTATGGGAGGCGGTGTCGAACGCCAATGTCTTGGGCAGAGGCGGGAGACACCAAAAGTTTGGAAAAGGAGGTGGTAGCTGACGCTTGTGAGATGGTACGGACCATACAAGAGCGTATGAAGGTGGCGCAAGACCGTCAAGCAAAATACTTTAATGCTCGTCACCGGAAGGTGGAGATTGCGGTAGGCGATTGGGTCTATTTGAAGATCAAACTGTTCAAAAGCGTCTCACGGATTCGCCGACTCAAGAAATTGAGTCCAAGGTTTTTGGGGCCTTTTGAAGTTATCGAACAGGTGGGAGAAGCAGCCTATCGGTTGGCGTTGTCCGCGGATTTGAGTGGATTGCATGACGTCTTCCACGTCTCTGTTTTGAGGAAAGCCTTGGTGGAGGCTAGCGTAGTGATTGAGCCGGCAACGGTGCCGATTGAGGAAGACTTGAGGACACGAGTCCTTCCAATTGCTATAGAGGATTCAGAGACTCGGCAGTTGCGGAATAAATAAGTTAAACTCGTGAAAGTTCGATGGGACAACTGCGGTCGTGAGGAGTTCTCTTGGGAGCGAGAACAGGCCATGCTAGAAGATTATCCAGAACTCTTCATGTCAGGTACAAGTTAAGTTTTGTACCCTTTTGTTTTGAAATTTCGGGACGAAATTCTGTTAAGTGGGGGAGAGTTGTAACACCCCAGTTTTTACAAGAGGGTCAGTCTGCAGTTCTGGAAAATTTTTGGGTTTCTGGCAGGAGGCACACGGCCTGAGACACGGGCATGTCGCAGGGCGTGTCGAGGCCGTGTCGACACTCGGCCCAAGTGTCGACACTTTCGCTCGATAATGTGTCGAGAGTAGAGCATACGGCCTGCGACACGGGCGTGTCGCAGGGCGTGTCGAGGCCATGTCGACACTCAGCCCAAGTGTTGACGCTTTCGCTCGACAATGTGTCGAGAGTAGGGCACACGGCCCGTGACACGGGCGTGTCGCAGGGCGTGTCGAGTCCGTGTCGACACTCTGCCCGGGGTGTCGACACTTTCGCTCGACCAGTGTCGAGACAGGGGCATACGACCTGTGACACGGGCATGTCACAGGGCGTGTCCCACTTGGTCGACGATCTTCGCTCGACATTTTTCCGCGGTGTCGACACAAAGCCTGTCGACGGGTGTCCAGACTTGGCACACAGCTTGGGACAAGGGCGTGTCCTAGGCCGTGTCACCTCTCGGGTGGGTTCGGGGCCGTGTCGATGGAGGCACACGGCCGGCCACACGGCCGTGTCACTGGGGACACGGGCGTGTCAGATTGAACACGGGCGTGTCGGATACCCGTGTGCTGTTCCAGGCGCGTCGATTTGAGATGGCGAATGAGGCACAAGGCCCTGGACACGGGCGTGTGCCAGGCCGTGTTCGACCCAGGTCTTCTATTTTCCAGGCGGATCGTGGCCATTCTTTCCCAGATTTTAGGATCTGACGGTTCAGGACTGTTCTTGGGAAGTTAAGTCCGAGAATAGGGTTAAAAACCCTCATTCTTCTCCAAGCTTTCTCTTACTAAAGATCTAGAGAGAAGTGAGAACAAGGAAGAAGGAGAAGGAGAGTTTGGGCTGTAGGAGGGGTTTCGGTGCTCCAGATCGCGAGCCGAGTCCAGATCCGTGGAGCTTAGATCATTGCGAAGGTTTTCATCCGGCTATTTTGACATTGCAAGGAAGAGGAGTCGAAAGGTAGCGACACTTCTCCTCTTGGTCTTAGGATGCATGTCTTAGCATCATTTATTTTTTATTTCTAGTTTTTGGGCACCAAACTCTCAAATGAGAGGGGTTTTGGTTTGCCAAGGTTCAAGAGGAACCTCCGGGTTGATTGAGTCCGTCCCCGACATAATTTTGCATTAGAGATCCGCTCCGTTAGTGGATTAGGAATGGTGGGTGAAGCCGTTGTCATGACCGTTAGTCCGACTCGGTGATGTTGCATAAAAATGTTAAGGATTCGTAGAGATTCCGTTGCGGCAAGATGTCGTTTGTGACATGGTGATGTTTCCCCCTTTTTCTCGAGTGAGTACGTGTAATCGGAACCGGACAAGGTTAGATCCTTGTGGCGGTAGATGTTTTCCTTGGTGGACAAGGTTAGCTCCGCATGAGTTGGAGATGGTTTCCTTGGTGCGCGGAAACGCTGCAGTACAAATGAGGGACTAGGGTGGATTTGTCTTGGTTTGTGTTGTGCAAAGGCATGGTTATGTCTCCGTGGTCAGCTGGCTATCCCATGACATTCACGTCATGTGAGGAGAGTGTCCCGGCGAGACTAGTCCCCTTCTGTGTGACTGACAAGAATGCCAAGCATGGGGACAAACCCGGGCAATGAGGCCATGAGCGGGTGGGGTCCGGCAAGGCTTCTTAGAATCGGTCAGTTTTGTGTTTGTTGGAATCCTGACATGAGACGTCAGATCTTGTAGGCAAGCCCGGGTTTAAGACATTGTGCGGGTGGGGCCTTGACAAGAGTTCCATGGGGCGGCCTGTGAGCCGTTGGGGGAAATGATGACCCCTTTGTTTGCGGCTTTATGCCAATGGGGAATCGATGAGAACCCATATGATGTGATGATGTGCTAGATGCATACGAGTTAGGGTGCCTTGGGTGAAACTCAGGTATTGCATACATGATTGCATAAGTAGGCCCTTTCATATTATGCTCAACCAGTAGAGAACATGTGTGATGTATGTGACATCCAAGCCTGTTTCCATAGTTGCTTTTCTTGCTTATGATTATTGCATACGAAGTGCTAACTTGCAGGTTGGAGGGGTACCCCAGGGTCCGTTAGGGGCGGCCGGGAGGAGATGTGTTGTTACACAGTTTGAGGTCAGCCTTTGCTGACCCACGTTACTAATAAATTTTTCAGGGCAAGGATCGCATGCAGGAGCTAGCTCGCCGGCTAGAAAGGCCTAAGCCTCATGAAGTGTTTTTCTTTTGTAGCTCTACTTATGAGATGTTATATGTTTGAGACTCTTGTTGTCCGGCTTGCATGCCGAGGTAGACTAGGAGTGCTAAGCACATTCATGACTGATGTATTATTTTCTTTTGGACACTTGATGTAAGGCCTTAAGGCCATTTGTTTTGCTCTTTAGTGGTGGATAACTTCTAGTCCTGTTTTGTTTCCACTGTGTTGTGCAAAGTGTTTTGAGTGTGGGTAGCTATATCAACTTTTAATACTAAAGCTGTGGCGTCCGTATGTTGTGGGGCCCCGGCCGGACCCAAATTATACGTTCACTACAGGGGAGGTGTTACAAATGGTCCTCAAGTTGAGTGTATAAAGGATGAGATATGCTCAGCTTGTCAAAAAGGCAAGCAGACCAAATCTACCTTTCATAGCCTTGAAACCAAGGATTCAGTGAGGTGTCTATACCTCTTGCATATGGATCTATTTGGTCCTATGCCAGTTCATAGTCTAGGTAGGAAGGTCTACACATTTGTGGTGGTAGATGACTATTCTAGATATTCATGGGTGTTCTTTCTGAGACAAAAATCTGAAACCCCCAAGTGTTTTATATAGTTTTGTCAAACAAATTCAGAATGAACTGGACAGTACAGTGGTCAAAATCAGAAGTGACCATGACAATGAATTTCAATCTGAGAGTATGACAAGACTGTGTGAAGAATTTGAGATTTTTCAAGAATTTTCCTCACCTAGAACACCACATCAAAATGGTATTGCTGAAAGGAAGAATAGAACACTGATTGAGGCTGGTAGAACTATATTGAGTGACACCTCTCTCCCAGAATATTTCTAGGCTGAGGCAGTAAACACTGCATGTCATGTGATCAATAGGCCTACTATCACTAAAAGCCACAAAAAGACTCCCTATGAGATTATGAAGGGCAGAAAACCAAATTTATCCTATTTTAGGATCTTTGGTTGCAAGTGCTATGTACTTAACAATGACAAGTCTTATCTAACTAAGTTTGCTGTCAAATCCCAAGATG
Organism: Platanthera guangdongensis; assembly: GCA_039583875.1. Taxonomy (NCBI): domain Eukaryota; kingdom Viridiplantae; phylum Streptophyta; class Magnoliopsida; order Asparagales; family Orchidaceae; genus Platanthera; species Platanthera guangdongensis. The sequence goes on along the minus strand of CM077148.1, from coordinate 113,014,669 downwards.
GGATATTTGTTGGGTACAACAACAATAGTAAGGCTTATAGGATCTACAACTTGATTACTCAAGTTGTAGAAGAGTCTGTACATGTTGTCTTTGATGAAACAAGACTGATTAACTATGAGTTGCCAAGTAGTTCTTGCAGTTCAACAGGTATAAATAAGAGAATGGACAAGCTTACCATTACAGAAGATTCAACTGCAAATCAGGAAGTGGATAATGGTGGCTGCTGTCCAGGGGGAGTACACGACCCTCCAGATTCTGATGAAAACCAAGAGGTGCAGCATAATGAAGAGACTGGAGGTATACAACCTGAAGATAGACTACCTCCAACTATTAGACACTTAAAGGATCATCCAACAAATAAGATAATTGGTGATCCAAGACAAGGAGTACAAACAAGGAGCAGGAATCTGAATACAGTTCTTTGCTCTAGCTTCTTATCACAAGTAGAACCCAAGAAATTTGAAGAAATTGTTCTAGACCCACATTGGATTGATGCCATGTAAGAGGAGCTGAATCAGTTCAAAAGGTGTAAGGTCTGGAAGTTAGTTCCTGAACCAAATGACCACAACATCATTGGAACAAAGTGGATATTTAGGAACAAACTGGATGAGAATGGGATCATTGTGAAGAACAAAGCAAGACTTGTTGCAAAAGGATACAGGCAGGAAGAGGGTATTGATTTTGATCAAACCTTTGCCCTAGTAGCAAGACTGGAAGCAATTAGGATGTTCCTTGCTTATGCAACATATCAAGGCTTCAAGGTATTCCAAATGGATGTAAAATCAGCATTCCTAAATGGAAATCTAAAAGAAGAAGTATATGTAGAGCAGCACTCAGGTTTTGTTGATCCTCTCAAACCTGATTATGTCTATAGACTTAGGAAAGCATTATGTGGGTTGAAACAAGCCACAAGGGAATGGTATGAAACCATGTCTAATTTCCTCATTGAGAAAAAATTCTCAAGGGGGAAAATAGACAAGACTCTATTCCTTAGAGAATCCAAAGGAAAGATAATCCTAGTTCAAATATATGTTGATGACATAATATTTGGGTCTACTGAAAGTAATCTTTGTAGAAAGTTTGCAAAACTTATGCAAGAAAAATTTGAAATGAGCAGTATGGGAGAACTTAAGTTCTTCTTGGGTCTCGAAGTAAGACAGACTGAAGATGGCTTGTCCATATTATACAACCTCGGGCTCGCAAGAAGCTCTCAAGGAGAAAATAGGTCGAGGCAGGCGAAGGGAACCAGGGGGCCCACTCGCAAGAGGCGAGATGATTGACTATCTAGTGGGCAAGATACCCCACCTAGAGGCGAGAGGGCCTCTAGAGGCGAGAGGGCCGCCAGAGGCGAGAGGGCCTCCAGCGGTGAGAAGACCTCGTAGCAAAGGGCGCAGGCGAGATTAGCAGTGGGGTCCATCTCGCCGACAGGTGCTTCTCCACTCGCTAGGGCGAGAAGAGACCATTTTCATATTTCCATGTCAACAGGGGTTTTTACTCTTCTACCCCGGGTATTTTTACCCTCTTACCCTTAGTGGCCTGCATATAGCCCCTCAAAACATCGGAGTTTAGCTGTTGGCAGACCCAGCCAGGGGTACCCCGGTAATTTCAGACCAGTACGATTTTGTTATTGGCAGTTCAGATTCCAAAATCTATAAATAAGCCCATAGGGGTTCTTCAGAAGGGACTTTTTCGACTCCCAGGGAATCAACGACATTGTCCTCTGAGGAACTCCAAGCCCAACTTTTGGCCTTCGAGGGGAAGCTCTCAGTGACCTTCCGGGTAAGCGGTGGGACCTCCCTGCTACGGCTTTGGGCCAGTTTTCTAATCCTTCACGACTAGTCGGAGGTCGGAGCTTGGGTCTAGTAGGTGTCAGCTACGCCCCTATTTTGCGAACATTTGTCGGAGTCAAATTTTGGCTTCAACAGTTCTGGTGCGGTGAGCGTGGAGGTAGCCGGTATAAGAAAAGTTTGAGGTTTGGTCTTATGGCAGGAGGTGAAGGTGAAGGATCTGGTTCCGGAGGTTCCCCCTCACAGGTAGAAGAAGCGACGAGGAAGATGTTGGAGGACTTCAGGCGAGAGGTCATGCAGACCATAAGCTTTGCCTTCTCGGCAAGGAGCGAGTGGGCGATGCCTCAGGTCCCGATCGAGGTGGTCCCGCTCTTAGGCGAGAACGCCCCGGGTCAGCGCCCGGGGAAGGGGGTCCCGGCGGAGGCTGGAGAGAGGGACGTGGCGGCGCGAGAACTCTTCCTAGGCCAGCGCACCGGGAAGGAGATCCCGGCAGAAGACGGCGAGAAGGAGGCAGCTGTGCGAGAGCTCTTCCCTGGGCACGATCTCGCGGATCTGGCCAGCCAGCCGAGGCCGCGAGACGTGCCCTCTCGGCAAGCAGCTGGCGAGAGCCCGTTCAGTGAACTCGTCATCTCGGATCCGGTGTCGGAGGGGTTCCGGGAGCCCGACATGTCCTACTACTCGGGGAAGGATGATCCAGTACAACATGTGCAGTGGTTTGAAGATGTGGTTTCGATAAGGCAGATGACGGATGCGTTTAAGTGTCGACTGTTTGCCATAACCTTGAAGGAGAAGGCGCGAGACTGGTTCCACCAGTTACCGGCAAGGTCAATCTTTTTTTTCGAGGATCTGCGGAGGGGTTTCTTATTGAGGTTTTCAACATCAAAGAAGAGTAAGAAGGAGGCGGAGTGCTTGTTCTCGGTAAGGCAGAGGCAGGATGAGACTTTGGGACACTACGTGGATCGGTTTCAGGAGGAGATTTTCCTGGTCCAGGAGGTCCCTGGATATACGCTGATGCTTGCATTTACCGTGGGACTGAGGCCAGGCTTCTTTAATATGGAGTTGAAAAGGGTGCCCCCTCTGTTTTGAGGAGCTCATGGAGAGGGCGGCGAAGGAGACAGATTTTGAGAGGGCCAATCCGGCGTTTGCAAGGAAGTTGGCCAGGTTGGCGGAAGACGATGTGAAGGAACCTGGAGCAGGAAAGCAAAAGGAGCAGAGGGAGCAGAGGGAGCAGAGAGAAGAGAGAAGGAGAGAGGAACCCCGAAGCCAGGGGCAACAAGGACAACATCATCGGGGGGCCCGAGAGCCGAACAACCGGATAGGTTGGAGGCCTCAGGAGGGTCGCCCCCAGGAGTTAGGAGGAGGCTTCCAGGGAAGGGATAACTTCTGTGAGCCAAGGAGGTTCGATCAACCGGCATGGAGACAGGGGGTGAGGGATCGTTTTCAGCATCAGCAGGAGGCAATGGGGGTCGGTCGAGGAAGAGGAGCTTGAGGAGGAGGAAGAAGAGGAAGAGGAGAAGGAAGAAAGGGCGGGGTGGTGTTGCCTTTCTGTGACTTCCATCAGGAGGAAGGTCACGCAACGGCCACCTACCCAGAGTTCTTGGAGATGAGAGAGGCCAGAGGATTGAGGAGGCAGGATCTGCCAGTAATGATCGTGGAGGTACAACAAGGGGAGACGGAGGATAGGTGCGAGGAACGGGTGGATGTGGGAACCTGTGGAGGAATCGGGGCAATCTATGGAGGGATTGGGATCGAGGCCACCCGACAGGGGAGCCTCCAGACCATGTTCCGAAGGGGGCTAGCCTCGACCTCCCAAACCCCGCCACGCAAGAAAAAATTACCTTCTCTTCAGAGGACATGCCGGAGTATGAGGACCCGTTTTGCGATGCCTTGGTAATCCGGACGGCGGTGGTGAACTTTACGGTCTCCAAGATCCTGGTAGATAATGGGAGCTCTGTAAACGTGATCTTCAAGAGGGCCTTCGATGAGATGCAGGTGGAAGCCAAAAGGATTTTGGACTCGGATGGACCGTTGTTCGGGTTCTCCGGAGAGAGGAAAGAAGTGGAAGGGGGAGTAGGTCTACACGTAAGGTTGGGGGGCATGTCACGGAACTGCAGGTTCGTGATCGTGGATGCCCCGAGCAGCTACAGTACCATCTTTGGGCGCCCCCTCATCAGTGCCTTTCGCTGCGTCCCCTCCTCTTTTCATCAATGTCTCAAGTTCAACAACGGAGGGGTGCAGGTCAGGGTCAGAGGGGACCCAAAGGTGGCAAGGTAATGCTACGTTACAGTGGTTAACACCATATCTTGGATAGCAGAAGCATAGGAGTTGGAGAAAGAAATGGAAGCACGTGAAGAAGCTGTCGGGGATGAGGAGGTGAGCCCAGAGGAAACGAGAGAAGGAACCGAAGAGGAAGTCGGGGGAGAGGAGACTGAGAAGCAGCAAGGAGGAGATATGCAGGAGGCCCAGGGGGTGTAGAGGTCGAGCAGCAGCAAGAGAGCCCGGAGGGGTCCATGGATATTGAGGAGGAGCATAGAGGAGGAGGTGTGCAGGAGGTCTGGAGGAGCGGGGAGTTGGAGCTGCATGAGGGAAGGCAGGAGGAAGTGAAAGAAGAAGGGGCTGAGGAGGATTCCCGAAGAGGCGTGGAAATTGAGCTGCAGCAGGATGAGGTGATGGAAGTCGAGGGAGCAGGAGGGGAGGAAGAGCCGGAGCTGGAGGAAGAAGCAAGGGACGGCTGGGAGCAGTCGCGGCTGGAGGTGGCCGAGGAGGTGGTGGAGATGGAGGTCTACACCAGGCAGGGGCAGGTACAAAGGGTGCGGATCAGCGGGGGCTTGAGCCCTGAAGACCAGGAGCGGATGCGGGCCTGCATTCAAAGCAACATCGACGTCTTCGCTTGGAGCGCGACAGATATGCCGGGCATCGATGCGGACGTGGCCTGCCACTGCCTGAATCTGGATCCCCGGATGCGCCCCATACGCCAGAAGATGAGGACCATCGCAACAAAGCTGGAGGGGCCAATACGCGAGGAGGTCAAGAAGCTCCTGAAGGCAGGCTTCATCTCAGAGATCCAGTATCCATACTTGATCTCCAATGTGGTAATGGTGAAGAAGGGAGGTGAAAAATGGAGAATGTGTATCGACTTTTCTTTATTAAATAAATCATGCCCTATGGATTGTTACCCCCTGCCTTGAATCGACGCGCTGGTTGATTCATCCGTCGGTTTTTCCATTATGAGTTTTCTGGATGCTTTTTCAGGTTACCATCAGATCCGAATGCACCCTCCTGACGTCAAGGACGTCTCCTTCATCACAAGGGAAGGGTGCTTTAGCTATAACATGATGCCCTTTGGGTTGAAAAACGCAGGGGATACCTACCAACAGATGATGGATCGAGTTTTCCAAAGCCAGAGGGGCCAGAACCTAGAGGTCTACGTTGATGATCTCATGTTAAAGAGCAAGGGAGAGAACTCACATATCCAGGATCTGGAGGGTACGTTCGCCACCTTGAGGAAGTTCAAAATGAGGTTGAACCCCTTAAAATGTGTTTTCAGGGTAAGTCGTGGGAAGTTCCTTGGGCACCTTCTGACCCCGGCGGGGGTAGAGCCTAACCCAGATAAAGTAAAAGCCATCTTAGAACTAGAATCACCACGAAACGCTAAAGAGGTGCAGTGCTTGACAGGAAAGCTAGCTGGCCTTAGCAGATTCCTCTCCAGATCAGGGGAGAAGTGCTCACCTTTCTTTAAAGTACTACGAGGGAACCAGAGGTTCGAGTGGACCGCGGAGTGTGAAGAAGCTTTTCAAAAGCTGAAGGAGCAACTCTCCCTGGCTCCTGTGCTTCAAAGCCCACAGGAGGGGGGAGGATCTGACCTTGTACCTAGGAGTAGGAGCAGAGGCGGTGAGCTCCGTCCTAGTCAGAGAAGAGGGGAAAAAGCAGCTGCCCATCTATTATGTTAGCAGAATCATAAAGAAGGCGGAGCTTCGTTACCCTATCCTAGAAAAGCTGGCATACGCCTTGATTATTTCGGCCAGGAAGCTCCGACCATATTTCCAGGCACATTCGATCAGAGTGGTGACGGACCATCCTCTCCATAAGATTTTCAAAGGAGTGGAGCACTCGGGTAGGCTGGCCAAGTGGTCTATCGAGTTGAGTGAGTTCAACATTTCATTCGTACCAAGGCTCTCCATTAAGGCACAGGTAGTGGCCGACTTCTTGGCAGACTACGTCGTAGAAGTCGGGGCCGGGGAGTCGCGACCACATGAAGCATGGAAGATGACGGTTGACGGGGCCTCGGGAAAGCACTCCATCGGAGCGGGGGTCGTACTGATAAGTCCTCAAGGGGTGACCATAGAACAAGCGATTGCTTTGCATTTCCCCACAACCAACAACCAAGCGGAATACGAGGCAGTGATAGCAGGCCTTCGCTTGGCAAAGGAGCTCGAGATTAAGGACATTGAGGTTTTCACAGATTCATTGGCGGTGGCATCTCAGATACGAGGAGAGTTCGAGGCTCGGGAGCCCACCCTTGTGAAATATTTGTCCAAGGCGAGGGCAATCGTCGGGGGGTTCCGGACGTTCTCCATCCAGCACGTCCCCAGAGAAGAGAGTGCTGCTGTCGATCGATTGGCTAAGTTCGGACCTCGGGGAGGGGGTACCCTGGCTGATATATTCCATCCAGCGATCGAAGAGGGGGAGCTAATGGAGGTGGATCGACGACCCTCGTGGGTGGAATCCTTCGTTACCTTCTTCTTGACAGGGACTCTCCCTGAGGGGATCAAGGAGGCAAGAAACTTCTGGCATAAGGCAGCTCATTATCTCATGCATGAAGGAGGGTTGCACCGAAGGATGCTCTCGGGTCTCCTAGCTCGATGCGTGTCAGAGGAGGAGACCAGACACGTTTTGGAGGAGGTGCACTCCGGGGAATGTGGTAGTCATTCCGGAGGGAGGACGTTGTAAGCAAGGGTGGTTAGACAGGGGTACTTCTGACCTACCCTGAGGAAGGACGCGGCAGAGTTTGCAAGAAAGTGCAGAAAATGCCAGCTCTACACCCCCTCCACCTCCTGCCGGCTCAAAGGCTCCGAAGTATCACAACACCATGGCCTTTCGCCATTTGGGGGATGGATTTAGTTGGGCCTTTCCCCCCAGCTAGTGGACAAAGAATATTCCTCCTAGTTATGATAGATTACTTCTCTAAGTGGCTGGAGGTTAAGGCGCTAGCAAAGGTGACATCCCAAGTCATCAGGAACTTTGTCTGGGGGGAGATCATATGCAGGCACGGGTTGCCTCAGGCCATCATCACGGATAACGATCCTCAGTTTGCTAGTGAAGAGTTCATCAGCTTCTGCACTCAGCTGGGCATCGACCTCAGGTTTGCCTCCATCCACCACCCAAGGAGTAACGGTCAGGTGGAGGCGACAAAGAAGATTATCGTAAACCTACTAAAAAATAAGGTGGAGAATTTGAGAGGGAATTGGGTAGAGCAGCTCCCCTCGGTCCTGTGGGCCTTGAGAACAACCCCGAACACGGCCACCGGCGAGACTCCCTTCAAGCTTTCCCATGGTTGTGAGGCTGTACTACTCATGGAGTTCGAGGTCCAATCCCCACGAGTTGCGGCTGCAGGGGATGGGGACGAGGCATGGAGGATGGAAAATGAAGAAGGCATACGCCTCTCGCTAGACCTGGCAGAGGAGCTGCGAGATGTGGCAGCCATCAGACAAGAAGAGATCAAGCGTCGGATGGCAAAACACTTCGACAAGCATATCAGGATAAAACAATTCGCAGAGGGAGATCTGGTACTAAAGAAGGTTGATGCGGCCGGAAGGTCTGCTCCAGTGGGAAAACTTAATCCAAACTGGGAGGGACCTTATATCGTAGAGAGAGTGTTAAAAGCAGGAGGCTACTACCTCCATGATGTGGAGGGTAGGACCTTGAGCCACTCCTGGAGTGGGGATGACTTAAAACGCTTCTACCCATGAGAAGGGAGAGCAGAAGATATGTACTAAAAGCATGATCAATATAATATACTTCTTAAATTATTTCTTGTTCATTGTTTATTGTGAAGTCCTAAGGACAGGAAGAGGTATCTTTATCAGCACCCCGAGCTCGGCTCGGCCCCAGGTAGACCCGCTGTGCAGGCTCTCATCTAGCTGGCAGGTCCGAAGGCTCGCCTGTGGGGGATAGGTTTGGATTGACGCATCTCCATCAGCACCCCAAGCTCGGCTCGACCCCAGGTAGACCCGCTGCACAGGCTCTCATCTAGCTGGCAGGTCAGAGGGCTCGCCTGTGGGGGATAGGTTTGGATTGAGGCATCTTCATCAGCACCACGAGCTCGGCTCGGCCCCAGGTAGACCCGCTGCGCAGGTTCTCATCTAGCTGGCAGGTCCGAAGGCTCGCCTGTGTGGGATATGTTTGGATTGAGGTATCTTCATCAGCACCCCGAGGTCGGCTGGGCCCCAGGTAGACCCGCTGCGCAGGCTCTCATCTAGCTGGCAGGCCCGAAGGATCGCCTGTGGGGGATAGGTTTGGATTGAGGCATCTTCATCAGCACCCCGAGCTCGGCTCGGCCCCAGGTAGACCCGCTGCGCAGGCTCTCATCTAGCTGGCAGGTCCGAAGGCTCGCCTGTGGGGGATATGTTTGGATTGAGGCATCTCCATCAGCACCCCGAGCTCGGCTCGGCCACAGGTAGACCCGCTGCGCAGGCTCTCATCTAGTTGGCAGGTCCGAAGGCTCGCCTGTGGGGGATAGGTTTGGATTCAGGCATCTTCATCAGCACCCCGAGCTCGGCTCGCCCCCAGGTAGACCCGCTGCATATGCTCTCATCTAGCTGACAGGTCCGAAAGCTCGCCTGTGGGGGATAGGTTTGGATTGAGGCATCTTCATCAACACCACGAGCTCGGCTCGGCCCCAGGTAGACCCGCTGCGCAGGCTCTCATCTAGCTGGCAGGCCCGAAGGCTCGCCTGTGGGGGATAGGTTTGGATTGAGGCATCTTCATCAGCACCCCGAGCTCGGCTCGGCCCTAGGTAGACCCGCTGCGCAGGCTCTCATCTAGCTGGCAGGTCCGAAGGCTCGTCTGTGGGGGATAGGTTTGGATTGAGGTATCTTCATCAGCACCCCGAGCTCGGCTCGGCCCCAGGTAGACCCGCTGCGCATGCTCTCATCTAGCTGGCAGGTCCGAAGGCTCGCCTGTGGGGGATAGGTTTGGATTGATGCATCTCCATCAGCACCCCGGGCTTGGCTCGGCCCCAGGTAGACCCGCTCCGCAGGCTCTCATCTAGCTGGCAGGTCCGAAGGCTCGCCTGTGGGGGATAGGTTTTGTTTGAGGTATCTTCATCAGCACCCCGAGCTCGGCTCGGGCCCAGGTAGACCCGCTGCGCAGGCTCTCATCTAGCTGGCAGGTCTGAAGGCTCGCCTGTGGGGGATAGGTTTGGATTGAGGCATCTTCATCAGCACCCCGAGCTCGGCTCGACCCCAGGTAGACCCTCTGTGCAGGCTCTCATCTAGCTGGCAGGACCGAAGGCTCGCCTGTGGGGGATAGGTTTGGATTGAGGCATCTTCATCAGCACCCCGAGCTCGACTCGGCCCCAGGTAGACCCGCTGCGCATGCTCTCATCTAGCTGGCAGGTCCAAAGGCTCGCCTGTGGGGGATAGGTTTGGATTGAGGCTTCTTCATCAGCACCCCGAGCTCGGCTCGACCCCAGGTAGAACCGCTGCGCATGCTCTCATCTAGCTGGCAGGCCCGAAGGCTCGCCTGTGGGGGATTGGTTTGGATTGAGGCATCTTCATCAGCACCCCGAGCTCGGCTCGGCCCCAGGTAGACCCGCTGTGCAGGCTCTCATCTAGCTGGCAGGTCCGAAGGCTCGCCTGTGGGGGATAGGTTTGGATTGAGGTATCTTCATCAGCATCCCGAGCTCGGCTCGGCCCCAGGTTGACCCGCTGCGCAGGCTCTCATCTAGCTGGCAGGTCTGAAGGCTCGCCTGTGGGGGATAGGTTTGGATTGAGGCATCTCCATCAGCACCCCGAGCTCGGCTCGGCTCCAGGTAGACCCTCTGCGGAGGCTCTCATCTGGCTGGCAAGTCCGAAGGCTCGCCTGTGGGGGATAGGTTTTGTTTGAGGTATCTTCATCAGCACCCCGAGCTCGGCTCGACCCTAGGTAGACCCGCTGCGCAACCTCTCATCTAGCTGGTAGGTCCGAAGCTTCGCCTGTGGGGGATACATTTTGATTGGGGTATCTTCATCATCAAGCTGAGAGGGCAGTAAATTCAATTTGACAGAATAATGGAAAGTCTCCTTGAAAGCGACATTACACCTTAGCATCTCAGCTTGGTCCTAGGAAACAAAAAATGAACTAAGGTAAAAGGGGGAAGAGTATGGCGAGTGGGGGCACTCGCCGCAGGCGATCTCGAGGATCGTCTCGCCTTTTGCGAGGGGACACTCGCGAGACAAGGTATCGCACCGTCTCGCGGGTGTAAGAGGATCAAGGAGGCGTCTCGCGTAAGTCAGAGGAAAAGGCAAAATAGATAAGGCTAGGAAGCGAGACGGAGGGATAGCAGCGTCCCGCAGGCCGGAGCAAGCTAAGGATTAACTTCACAAAATAAAAGAACAAAAATAAAGACATGACAAAAATGAGCATTCGCTCGTCACTTGACAGATACCTCAAAAAATATGTATGATTTAAAGTTTTACAACAATGAAAGGTGGAGAGAGTGATTCTAAATCTTGGAAACAGCACATCAGTCCTCCTCGCCAGGTGAAGAATCATCGCTCTCCTCGCTATAGAGTTTAGGGACCAAGTCGCGAGCAGTCACAGTCTCGGAATCGTCTTTTACAACCCCCAGATCGTTCATAATTTGCAGCATCAGCTCTGCCGCACGGACACCAGCATCTCGGCACTGCTCCTCGACTTCCTCATGAGAATAATGAGGCGGAGGCGTCTGGAAGGGCTCGCGGCGAGACGATGAGGCGACATCAGCCTGAAGACGCGCATTCTCATTTGTCAATACCCGGATCTCTTCCTCCAAAGCAGCCACGCGCGAGCACAATTGTTCCGCAATCTCGGCATCCTGCGGGACGACCCAGCAGTTAGCCGAGAATGATGGAAAAAGAAAAAGACCAAAGGAAAAAGTCTTATGGCTTACCAAGCCGCCTTGGGCCTTCGCGAGGAGGGACTCGACATCAGATAGCCTTCTCGCTAGCCCGGTGGACTTCTCCCGTTCCGCCTCCAGATTCTCCTCGCTGGCTTTCCACTTTGAATTGATATAAATAAGGTGGCGAGAGGAGCGGTGCGAGAACTCCAAGGCCCGCATCTGATGATGGGAAGTTTTCAGCACAAGATCCTTGGTGGACTTTCTTTCAGGTGAAATGGCGTCAAGGCCGCCGTAGAGGCCGTACCCCACGGCGAAGGCATGGCTGGTGGGGACCTCTTGCTCCTTCCAAGAAGGAAGGAGAGTAGAGATGGACACACGGTTGGCGTCCCGCCCCCACAACAGAACTGGGTCGCCGATGACATCATAAACCACGGGACCCAGGTTGTAATTCATATGGGAGGTGGGGGCGAGACGGCTCGAGGAATCACCTTCGCGAGAGGAAGTGGCAGCCGCCTGTTTAGGAACAGCAGCTTGCGGGTTGGACGTCGTAGCAGGCAGGTTGGAGGCGACGACCGGTTGATCAGGGAGTACCGTCCCGCGAGTAGGCGAGACGGCCTGGTGGTTAGGAGAGAGGGGTGGTGGGGTTTCCCCTATAGTAATGGGGCTCCCTTGGGGAGCTTTCTTCTTTTCCTTAGAGATAACTACGGCCTTTTTCATCTTTTTCTTGGGAGGGCTGGAGCGAGAGGGGACCGTGTCGTCTACGGGCCTCTTCGGCGGGATGGGCGCCAAGGACTCTCTCGCCGCCTCTGCCACTGCGTTGGCGAGATCAAGACCCTTCGCGAGGTGGATATTGCTCTTATAAGGAGGGAGGGCTGGAACGATTCGCTCACCTAAAAGCAAGCAAGGGTTATTAAGAGGCGAGACGGCAAAGAGCGAGACGCGAGAATGAAAGAATGAGAATACCTTTGCCAGGGAGCATGGGGAGAAGCGAGTCGAGACCTCGCCGCAAGAAGTTGACCTCGAAGTTCTTGCGGACTAAGTATTCGCACAGCAGCTTCTCTGGGCCACTAACTTGGGGGGTGGCGTAGAAGCTCTCTGGCGGAGACACCGGCGCAAGAGGGATGTCGCCGAAATCAGCGCGGTCTCCCCGGATGAAGACAAATCGAGGGAGCCAGTGGTGGTTCTTATTGGGCATCTCGCACACCTTAAGCCCCTGCCCAGTAAAGTACGAGACGCCATCGGCGTTGGCATGGTAGATGAAGAGTTTGCGGAAGGCCGTCAAGCTGAATTCGATGCGCTCCCGGCGCATATAGCAGGCGAAAGCGATCAACACTGAGATGGCGTTAGGGTTGAACTTCGCCGGTATGACACCAAAATATTTGAAGACCTGTTTTACCTCAGGCCAAAGGGGAAGCCGCAACCCCGCCTCAAAATACGAGACGGGGAAGGCGAGTTCTCCCGGGTAGTAGGTATTGATGCACTCGCCGACTTTGGGGGGACGCGACTCGACACCTTCCCCCAGGTACTCACGGGCAAAACTTTCATAATCTTCTTGAGGGAGCCGGCCAAGCGGGAAGTCGTGGTCTGTGAACCTCTTCCCGCAGCGGCTGCGCCCCTCACCTTCCTCAACCTTCTTCTTACCCATCTTCTTCGGCGAGACGGTCTTCGGCGAGACAAAGGAAAATAAGAAGTTGGCGAGAGAACCAAGAGAGAAGGGCGAGAGGGGCCGGCGAGACGAAAGAATCAGAGAGCCAAGAGCTTGGGTAGCAGCGAGAGAGAAAAGTGCGGTATCTATCGGACCCCGGGCCAGGCATATTTATAACCAATGCAGAGCAATGATTGATGGGCGGAAAAAAATATAAGGGAAGGGGAAGAGTCGGCGTTCGTTTCTCTCTCCTCAATCTCGATCGGCGCGATCCATCACAATCAAAGAAGAATATATATAATATAATCAAAAAGAATATAAATTAGAAAGGGAATAAAAGACCAGCAGAAAAAAAATGTTTATTCAGAGATCATCCCGCGTACGACGGGCAGCCAGTTTTTTCATGATTAGGCGAGACGACGTTACAAGACTGCTATTATTACAACATTCAAAAATAGAAGATAAGAAGCGGTGAGACGAACGTCCTTCAATACGGGCGCCATTCCCAGCGGCCCCCACGAGCTCCCGCACAGGGAGGTCTGCTCTGCGAGTGGAATGTGCGAATAGATTCAAGACCATGACATGCGAGACAGAGCTGCATATCAGTCTCATTTATGATGGCTTCGGGGTTGGTACCATCGACATCTAGCTCGGCATTAGCTCCGGAGGATAGGCGAGCGCATTCGTTCTCCAGCGATTCGATGCGCTTCTCCATGGCCTGCTTATCCTGCTCCAAGGAGTGGATGATGCGCGCGTGCTTCCGAAAAAGCTCAGCTGTCTTGCACTTCATTTCCGCTGGATTCGAAGGGTCACCCAGATAGTCTTCAATCCCATCTACGGGAGGAGGCGAGACGGAGAGTCGCTTTGGTTGCTCCTCAACAGGCGAGTTGGCCTGAGAATCTGCGCAAGGGGTGCAGAGGCAGGGTGGAAGAGGCACTCGCAGAAGGGTGTGAGAATAGCAAAGAGGATTCAAAAGGGCGAGGGAAGGTCTCTTACCAGGAAGGCGAGAGGTCTCGGCGGCAGGGGAAGGGTCGTCCCTCCTCTCGTTGGGAGTAGTTGGAGGAGTAGAAGAGGGCTGCGAATCGTACTCCTCACAGTGGACGGCAGAACCATCTCGCGGGCTCTCCGGGCCCTACGAAGTCACAAGAGCTCCCTGGAAAGACACTAATCAACGAAAGAGAGCACACGATTGCAGAGATAACAGCTGCAGAAGCAAGTACCCACCTCTTTCTCCTTGGAAGATGTATGAGGGGAGGGAACGGTTTCCAGGACAGCGCGGGACAGGTCTCCTGCGGCAGGCGACGGACCACCGGCCTTCATCTTTTTTAGGCGAGACGATGGGGGGAGAGGGCGAACTAATGAAGAGGTGAAGGAGGCCACGTTGGCCTTGTGCTGCTCTCGAACCAGTGCGAGACGTTCGCGGAAGCTCTGGCTGTGCGTCATGACGAAGGAATCAAGTTAGGGGAAAAGGATGTGCAAAGCAGGACGCCCAATGTGCGGAGCAGGAGTCATATATTTATAGGCCCCGGTGGGGGCCTCCTAAAATATTCCTCATAAATATGTTTTTTAACGCGCCTTAAATAACGAGCCTCGGTTGGACATTCTTTTCGATCTTAGAATAATCTCGAAAAGAGCGGGGATTGTGTACAACCTCGGGCTCGCAAGAAGCTCTCAAGGAGCAAATAGGTCGAGGCAGGCGAAGGGGACCAGGGGGCCCACTCGCAAGAGGCGAGATGATTGGCTCTCCAGTGGGCAAGATACCCCACCCAGAGGCGAGAGGGCCTCCAGAGGCGAGAGGGCCGCCAGAGGAGAGAGGGCCTCCAGCGGCGAGAAGAACTCGTAGCAAAGGGCGCAGACGAGATTGGCAGTGGGGTCCATCTCGCCGACAGGTGCTTCTCCACTCGCCAGGGCGAGAAGAGACCATTTTCATATTTCCATGTCAACAGGGGTTTTTACTCTTCTACCCCGGGTATTTTTACCCTCTTACCCTTAGTGGCCTGCGTATAGCCCCTCAGAACAGCGCAGTTTGGCTGTTGGCAGACCCAGCCAGGGGTACCCCGGTAATTTCAGAGCAGTACGATTTTGTTATTGGCAGTTCAGATTCCAAAATCTATAAATAAGCCCATAGGGGTTCTTCAGAAGGGACTTTTTCGACTCCCAGGGAATCATCGGCATTGTCCTCTGAGGAACTCCAAGCCCAGCTTTTGGCTTTGGAGGGGAAGCTCTCAGTGACCTTCCAGGTAAGCGGTGGGACCTCCCTGCTGCGGCTTTGGGCCAGGTTTCTAATCCTTCACGACCAGTCGGAGGTCGGAGCTTGGGCCTAGTTGGTGTCGGCTACGCCCCTATTTAGCGAACATTTATCGGAGTCAAATTTTGGCTTCAACACATATCACAGTCTAAGTTCACCCTGGAGTTAATTAAGAAGTACGGTATGGAATCATCCTCTACCATGAGAACTACTATGGGGACAAGTGTGTCTCTAAGCAAAGATGATGCAGGGAAACCTGTATATGAAACTTTGTATAGAGGGATAGTTGGCTCCCTCCTATATCTGACTGCTAGTAGAACAGATATCATGTATGCTACATGTGTCCGTGCTAGGTACCAATCCTGCCCTAAAGAATCTCATCTGACTGCAGTCAAAAGGATTTTGAGATATCTTAAGGGCACACCCAATCTAGGCCTTTGGTACCCTAGGAATGGAGATTTTCTACTGACAGGCTATTCAGATACAGACTTTGCAGGTTACAAAGAAGATAGAAAAAGCACTACAGGAACCTGTCAATTTCTAGGAGGAAGATTGGTGTCTTGGAGCAGTAAGAAGCAGACTAGTGTGGCAATTTCCACAACTGAGTCTGAATATATGGCAACAGGAAGTTGCTGTGCACAGCTGTTGTGGATTCAGCACCAGCTAGAAGACTATGGTATTCAGGTAAGTAGAACACCTTTGTTTTGTGATTCTATAAGTGCCATTTCTATTGCTAATAATTCTGTTTCACATAGTAGGACTAAGCACATATAAATTAGATACCATTTTCTTAGAGAACATGTAGAGAAAGATGACATCTCTCTAGAATTTGTTAAAACAGATTATCAAATTGCAGATATGTTTACTAAGCCTCTAGATGAAACTAAATTCAATAAGTTTAAAATTGAATTAGGAATGTTGAACATAGATTAGTTTAACAAAATTGGCTAAGTAAAATTGTGTCGACACAAGGAGTTGTCT
Organism: Platanthera guangdongensis; assembly: GCA_039583875.1. Lineage (NCBI taxonomy): Eukaryota > Viridiplantae > Streptophyta > Magnoliopsida > Asparagales > Orchidaceae > Platanthera > Platanthera guangdongensis. The sequence continues at coordinate 112,998,929 of CM077148.1, read as the reverse complement.
GTGTCAACATATAGAAGTGGTGCCGACATTCCAGGGAAATGATGTCGACACATCTAGAAAATTGGTGTCGACACTTCAGAGAAATAGTGTCGATACATCTAGGAGTGGTGTCGACACATCCAGAGATGGTGTCGACACTTAGGTTCAACACATATTTCATGGAGTGGAGTATCTACTAATCGTCGAGCGCAAATGTATAAGTGTCGACACATAGAAGTCAACACTTATGTCGAGACATTAGAAGTCTGTGTCGACACTTTTCAATAGTGTCGACACATTATGAGAAAAAGACGTGCCTTTTCACCTTTGTTTTTAGAAAGGTATAAATAGGTCAACAACATTGTCTGTCGACACGCTCTCCATAGTTTCGAGACCAAAACTTTGTGTCGACAAATTATCTCATCTAAATTCAAGATTTCTCTCAACCCTAATGGCACCCAAGCTTGAAGACAATGTCAATGAAGGATATGAGCTGATACGCAATGCCTTTGATGGAGCGGAATCAGAAATTATAGGGGTAGTAACCCTAATTGCAGAGAATGGGTTGGAGTTTCTAGTTTTTGAACCAACTAAGATTTGGAAGAAGGAAATACTAGAATTCTTTGGTGCTGCTACCCTAGATCAAACAGGACTCAAAATTAGATCCACAGTCCATGGAGTAAAGGTGAAAATCACCCAGAAGAGTTTAAGGAAAGCTCTACACCTGCCCAGAACACAAGAAGAAGAAGATGTACCAACATCTAAGCTAAGGGAGGCACTTCAATGGTGTGGACTGGATTCCACCATAAAGATTGGCTCAGCCTTGAACAGGAAAGGCATGAATATGTAAGGGAAGTTCTTGTCTGAAGTGGTAGGAAAAGTGATTCTGTGTAAGCCAGGGGGCATGATAGGATATCAGCCCATATGTTCAGCTTAATGACCAGATCATCTTTAAACTAAACACTGATTGGTCAGCAGTTATTTTTGAGAAGATTAAGGAAAGCATTAAGAAACCAAATCTGGGAAGGATTATAGTCTCTACTTGTCTGGAGTAATTCCAGAAGTAATGACATAAGCTGCTGGTTCTAAAATTAATCATATGAGGAAAATGGACATTAGGATTATCTCAAGATGGGATAGGGTCCTAACTAAGGACATGCCTAATGAGGAAAGGCATGAGGTTCCTGAGAAATCTACAACCCAAGAAATTCCTGCACAAGACTCTTCAGATGGTGCACAAGTGCAGGGGGAGCCCCATGTTGAGGAAGAGCCTACTCACTTGGACAGTAAAATGGCTACACAAACAATCCTTGATGTAATTCAAGAGGTGAATCAATCAATACTTAATGATAAAGATGAGATACTAACTGAATTTTTGATTGATGTTGACCAGCCAACACAACTACACAGTCAAGTTCAAGATGTAATCATGGAGGATACATCAGCAGTTGCTGATGCTCCAGAGATAAGAGAATCTCCAGTCATTACTCACCAAGAATTCACCCTTGAAGAGTTGTTTCCAGATATAGTACAACCTAAATTTGAGGGGGAGAAAGCAGATTTTGAGGGGGAGAAAGTTAACCTTGAGGGGGGAGCAAGTAAGGTCTCGGGGGGAGAATGCCAGGACTGAGGAGGAGCAGATAAGAATTGAGGAGGAGCAAAGGACTCAGGAGGAGCAACCTAGGACTGCACAGGTATTGCCTCCTAGTCCTAAGGATAGAGTTGATATTGCAGGTTCCTCATTGATGGGCCCGCGAACAGACTCTTACTGTGGTTGGTTCGGTGAGTCGATCGCCGCGGGCTCGCTCGGGTAGGCAAGTGCACCTATCGCAAGTAGTACTCGATATTCGGGGGAATACCGAGGTCGTATTGTTCTCGGGGTTGCGTTGACTATTCTTACTCCTCCGGGAGGACTATTATTTTACTGAAAGAAAAGGTGGATTTTTTTAATTAACTAAAAACGGAAAAGCAAAGGAGCGAAAAAACGATTTAGAAAATATTCGATGAAGGGTTAACGCTCGACATCGAATCAGATTAAGACTAAAACAATTTTTAATAATAAAAAGACTTAGTTTTCAAATTAATAATTAGGCAACTTGGCCGTGGAGGTTCCACAAATGTGAGCTCACCTAGCTATAGGGATATCGCTCACCTAAACATTAAGACTATTCGACCGAACGTTAGTCCGACGAAGGATTCCTCTTAACGCCCGCTTTACGCTAAGAACCCCGCTATTGGGTGGGGGACCCAATCCGGTAGAATTACGCTTGTCCTCTCTCGAGGGGGTGCACGCAACTCTATTTACCCAGGGGTGATCGGTCCATATGCACGGCCTCTCGGCTAGCTAGCATATGGACTACGGAAATAGGGCCCACACATCGATTATGTGGTCCTACGCATCGTAAACCCGGGGTAAACCCTAAGTGCTTAAATTAAAATGAAAATAAAGAGCTTCAATTATTATAAATCATTTTAAATGTCCCAATGCTCTTCGATGCCGAGGCTAATAGCGATTAGCCACACATCGGTATGGGGACGGCTTATAATTTAGTGAGGCGCGAGTTCGAAATTAAACACTAAACGTTTATAAGAAAGGGACAAAAGAAAAATAACAACATTTAGAAAGCTAAAAAGTTAACTAAACGAGAACTCACGCACACTCCAAATTATAAATTAAACAGAAACTAAGTTACACATGAATGAAATTTGCATAATTTAAATTTGCGAGTCCCACTCAAACGAGTGGGGGCGGTAAATAAAGGCTGAAAATTGCAAGTCCTACTCAAACGAGTAGGACTGAAATGAAAGCGAGTCCTACTCAAATGAGTAGGAGAAAATAAATGCGATTACAGGGCTAAAAAGTCCGGCCATTTAACTCAAGTGAGTAGGCGGAAGAAATAAAGAAAGAAAAATTACAAGTCCTACTCAAACGAGTAGGCGGGAAATAAAGTCCGGCCATTTAAACTCAAGTGAGTAGGCGGAAAAATAAAGAAAGAAAAATTACAAGTCTTACTCGAACGAGTAGGACTGAAAATGAAAACGATGCGCCATTTAACTCTTAACGAGTAGGCGGAAATAAATGCACACGAACACACACACTCCATATGAAATTCAAGAAAGCAATAAAATTATACACCTACACTCACACACTCTACATATTTGAATAAAGCATTAAAAGAAAGCAATTAAAAAGAAAGCATTAAAATTTAACACCTACACTCACACACTCTACATGAAAATTTAAGAAGAACAAAAGAAAGTTTATTCTCATACACTCACGCACACTAATAACAAAGAAAAATTAAAGTTACCTAAAAATGAAAATAACAAGATTTCTACTCCTAAAACTTACCCAAAACACATGAAAGAACAAAAAAAAAGAGAATGAGCAAAAAGTTTTACAAAATAAAGTCAAAATCAAAGGTGCTCAAAAATTAAAACTTTAACTTTTTCATGCTTAGGTTTTGCCAAAAACAAATAAAAAGAGAAAATTACAATTTTTAGAAGACTAAAGTTTTTTCAAAGCAAATTAAAAATTAAAGTTTTTGGAAAATTAAAATACCAACATTTTCATTCTTATGATGTTATGAAAGTGATAAAAAAAAGTGAAAAAGAAGATGAAAAGAACAAAAGAGGTTTTACAATCCTAGAAGAAAACTAAGTAAAAAAGGAACAAATTCACTTTTTTAAAATCTCTTTTATAGAATCATAAGGATGAAATCAAAATCTAAGCATGAAAACTAGTTAAAGGAAAAAGACAAGGTGAGAAAAAGAAAGAAAACTATCATGCTTAAGCATGAAGACAAGTAAAAGACATGTAAAGTAAGCAAATTACACTCATACACACACACACACTTTTCATAAATGAAGAACAAAGATGAAACTAAGAATAAAAAGGAGAAGGAAAGTGGGGCACAAGTGTTCATTCCAAAGCCATATATGAAGAGAAAATTTAACATTTTATTGATTAAAATGAAACTATTACAAGCTATTACAAGGGCTAAAGCTAAAACAAAACAAGAAATGAAATAAAAAAAGGGAGAAATCTCCTTACATAGCCTTGAAAATCACGGATGCAGCCCACAAAAAGACACTAACTTGGCCCAAAAATCTGAACCATTGGACCTTACAGAACTGGGCTATTTATAGGAAAAAATTTCTAAGTACACGCCCTCGGTCACGGGCGTGTAGGGGGGCGTGACAGTACTATTCATGAAGGCGGCCGGCGATTGGACAACAAAGTTGACTTCGGGCTGAGTTCGCAGCAGTCACGCCCCAGGTCACGGGCGTGACTCTGGGCGTGTCGGGGAGGTAGAACCGGGCGCGGGTTGCGTCAAATGTCCTCGGCAGCATCTTGTCGGGCTAGCTGGAAAGGTCACGCCCCATGTCACGGGCGTGACTATGGGTGTGACAGTTGGGGTCGACACTCGACGAATGTCGAGCGGAAAGTGTCGAGTCGAAATCGTTGAGCTGAAATTGGGTCACGCCCTCGGTCACGGGCGTGACACAGGGCGTGACTGTTGGTGTCGACACTCGACGATCGTCGAGCGAAATTCGTCAAGAGGAGAGGACACGGGCTTGGGTCACGCCCCGTGTCGGGTGACACGGGCGTGTCGCCAGGCGTGTCAAGCTTTAACTTCAGAAATTTTGTAATTTCACGGGAAATGCAATGTCACGGCCCGGTCACGGGCGTGACCAAAGTGTCACGGGCGTGTACTGCCCAATTTTGGCAGATTTTGGAATTTTTCAGCAAAATCAAATAAAACAAGTTAGAGGAAAATTTACAAGAATAGGAGCATTTTATTGAACAAAAATAAGTAAAAATGACGAAAATAAATGAAAATGACTAAAATAATGTTCATAAAAATACGCATATTTACAATTTATCAAATACCCCCATACTTAGGCTTTTGCTATTCCAGAGCAAAAGTTTGAGGTGAATCTATAAGGAATAAAAAAAACTCTAAGTTTTGGCTATCGCTTAATCAATTATATGAGAGATCGAAATAAATATACGGGGTGTAAGAGTTAAGTCCTAAAATTATGTAGAAGATTTAAATAGCGCAAAAGTTTTGGCCAAAAGACTTCTTGATGTAATCAAATAGAAGGCAACATTTGTAATGGTTAGATTAACGAAAATAGTTTGGAATTATAAGAACTCTAGCTTATACGAGTGCTACCGGAAATAATACAATTTACTAATTATGCTCTCAAAAAGATTTTTGAATTAATTCTAGAATCGTGTAATTGGCTAAGGGGGTAGTGTGGTTTATGAAGAGGGTTTTGATATTTGAGGTGAGGTAATTTTTTCTCGAACCTCCATATTTTTTTTCTTTTGGATTATTAGGAAAACGAAATCTTATTTTCCTAATATGATTTTTGTTTTTCAACTTCATAAGAAAAATTAACCCAATGTATATTTGTAGGAGTAATGAATTTTATCCTCTTACTCCTTATATAATCTTTTAAAATTATTGGGTGCCTATGTTTACGGAACGAAATCTTGTTCCCATTGACATAAGATCTTTTAAGGATAAAATTTTTCATGCCAAGTAGGTCATGAAAAGTAAGGGGAGAAAGGAAAACTAGATTGTAATCCTAAAAATTTTTGAGAGCAACCTTAATAATTTGTACGTTCCAATTTTTTTCAGAAAGCTAAAAGTAAGTATAATTGAATTCTATAGTCGTTATTTCCTAACATAATATACGTGCTCCTATTAATGAAAAATTAGAAGTAGTGCCTAAAACGAGTTCGCTAGTTTTAACAAAGCATAAAGAATTCTTTAAAACTTAACCCCGGCTATTTAAATGTTTCAATCAATAATTAACAAACGGGTAGCAAACAGAGAATTAATAGTATTCACATATAAATAAACTCAGAACAGAATTTTTGGATAGCAGAAAAGTAAAGTATGGAATATTTGATTTATTCGTTGCAAAACATTTTTTTTGTTTGATTTTTATAGTTTGTATTATCATTTTTTTTGTGTGTTTTTCATTTATTATCTTTTTTTTTTTGTATTTTTGTTTTTCGCAATTTTTTTTTTTGAAAATTTTGTTTTTTGAACTATTATCTTCTTTTTTTGTATTTTTTAAGAGAATTTTCATAATATGTACAAAAATAAGGGAATAAAAAGGTTTGTACAAAAATGAGGAAGGTGGAGAGAGAAAAGAGGAAGTACAAGAAATATTTACAAAGTGAAACTAAATATATTTTTTTGTTTTCTCTTTTTTGTTTTTTAATTGTTTTTTTAAGGTTTTTTGGAAAAAAGAAAGAAAGAGAACAAAACAAAAATTTTTGGATTTTTTCATTTAAAAATGTTTTTGTTTCATTTTAAGATGTTTTTTAATTTTTTTTGTTTTTGTTGTTATATGTATTTTTTTTGTAATTTTTTTATTTTGAAATACAGAAAAAATAAATGAAGTGCAGAAAGTGAAGTACGAAAACACCCCCATACTTAAGTTCAACATTGTCCCCAATGTTGTATCGTAAGTATGCGGAACAGAAAGGAAAGACAATATATACAAAGAAAAGAAATGGAAGGGGGTAGAAGCTTCCCTGAAACGCGTAGGGGGAGGCCGATCAGAAACCCTGAGGGTCGGTCCGTTTTGGATCGACCACCTCCTTTCCGCTACGGAGGGTTATAGCGTTGGCGTTTTCCCGCGGATTGGGCTCCGTGTTTCCCGGCAGTGCCCAGAGCGCGCGCTCGGACATCATCCTCGCCAGCTGTCCAACCTGTTGTTCGAGTGTTTTTAGCGATCCGGTGATGTTCCGGATATTTGACTCGTTGGACGCAATATACTTCGAAAAATTTTCCTCCATCGGGGAGGGTTTCGGAAGAGGTGGGGGAGGAAGAAATCCGGGCGCATAAGAAATAGGGGGACGCTGAGCATTATTCGGGTTGCTCCACGAGAAGTTGGGGTGATTCCTACAACCCGGATTATAGTTATTACTATAAGGGTTGTTGTTGGGGTTGAAAGGAGGATGACCCGAATTTCCCATGAAGTCCACGAACTCTTCAGCTACGCAGACATTAGGGGGAATAAAACAAGGCGGAGTGGAGGAGGCAGCAGACATCTCCGCCACCTGCTTTGTTAACCTTTCAACTTGAAGGGTCAAGAGAGCAGTGGCATCCACTTCAAAAAGACCAGCCGCTGGCTTTGGCCGTCCCCGCGGGACGTTCCATTGATAGGCGTTCATAGCCATCTCTTCGAATAAAGCCTGGGCGGCCTCGGGGGTTTTGTTGTTAAGCGTACCCCCGGCAGCCGCGTCAATCATTTGACGCGTCTGAAAATTCAGCCCATTATAAAAAATTTGAACTTGCAACCACGTTGGCAGCGCGTGGTGCGGGCAACGGCGGAGGAATTCCTTAAACCGTTCCCAAGTCTCGTATAGAGACTCAGGATCGTTCTGCACAAACGAAGAAATCTCTGCCCGCAACTTTGCAGTTTTGGCGGGCGGAAAGTACTTCGTTAGGAACCGTTCCGTCAACTCAGCCCACGTGGTGATACATCCACGCGGGAGGGCATTCAACCACGCCTTGGCTTTGGACTTAAGGGAAAAAGGAAATAAGCGCAAACAAATGGCGTCATCAGTGACGTCATTGATCTTGAAGGTGTCGCATATCTCCAAGAAATTGGACAAGTGGACATTCGGGTCCTCATCCGGCAGTCCATCGAACTGCACGACGTTTTGGACCATTTGAATGACACTTGACTTAATTTCAAAATTATTATTGGCCACCGCAGGGCGAACAATACTCGACCCAGAATCATCCAGGTTAGGCCGGGCGTAATAAGACATAGTACGCTCGGCCGCCGGGGGAAGGTTAGGGGCGGCCATAACTACAACAGTGGGTTCTCCGATAGATTCCTCGGGATCTAAAGAAGGATTTCGGCGATGAGATCGGATACGCGCAAGAGACCGTTCGATCTCAGGGTCGAAGTCTAAATCTTCAGACTCTGAGGGTTGTCCTTGGGTCATACACCCAAACAAAAAATAAAACAAAAATAAACTCTTTTTTTTTTGTTTTAAAAATAAAGTTTTTAGTTTTAGTTTTTTTTTTGTAGAAAATAAGTAAAATTAATAGACTCCGGATTTCGAAATAGCAACTCGAAAAGAGATTCCCCGGCAACGCCGCCAAAAACTTGATGGGCCCGCGAACAGACTCTTACTGTGGTTGGTTCGGTGAGTCGATCGCCGCGGGCTCGCTCGGGTACGCAAGTGCACCTATCGCAAGTAGTACTCGATATTCGGGGGAATACCGAGGTCGTATTGTTCTCGGGGTCGCGTTGACTATTCTTACTCCTCCGGGAGGACTATTATTTTACTGAAAGAAAAGGTGGATTTTTTTAATTAACTAAAAACGGAAAAGCAAAGGAGCGAAAAAACGATTTAGAAAATATTCGATGAAGGGTTAACGCTCGGCATCGAATCGGATTAAGACTAAAACAATTTTTAATAATAAAAAGACTTAGTTTTCAAATTAATAATTAGGCAACTTGGCCGTGGAGGTTCCACAAATGTGAGCTCACCTAGCTATAGGGATATCGCTCACCTAAACGTTAAGACTATTCGACCGAACGTTAGTCCGACGAAGGATTCCTCTTAACGCCCGCTTTACGCTAATAACCCCGCTATTGGGTGGGGGACCCAATCCGGTAGAATTACGCTTGTCCTCTCTCGAGGGGGTGCACGCAACTCTATTTACCCAGGGGTGATCGGTCCATATGCACGGCCTCTCGGCTAGCTAGCATATGGACTACGGAAATAGGGCCTACACATCGATTATGTGGTCCTACGCGTCGTAAACCCGGGGTAAACCCTAAGTGCTTAAATTAAAATGAAAATAAAGAGCTTCAATTATTATAAATCATTTTAAATGTCCCAATGCTCTTCGATGCCGAGGCTAATAGCGATTAGCCACACATCGGTATGGGGACGGCTTATAATTTAGTGAGGCGTGAGTTCGAAATTAAACACTAAACGTTTATAAGAAAGGGACAAAAGAAAAATAACAACATTTAGAAAGCTAAAAAGTTAACTAAACGAGAACTCACGCACACTCCAAATTATAAAATAAACAGAAACTAAGTTACACATGAATGAAATTTGCATAATTTAAATTTGCGAGTCCCACTCAAACGAGTGGGGGCGGTAAATAAAGGCTGAAAATTGCAAGTCCTACTCAAACGAGTAGGACTGAAATGAAAGCGAGTCATACTCAAATGAGTAGGAGAAAATAAATGC